>PVKN010000064.1:71562-124453 GCA_004027915.1 Capromys pilorides | reverse complement strand
CAGTTAAAATATATTTCTAAAAGGTAAAGTATGTGGCATGTAAATTGCATCTTGATAAAATTATTATAAAAGTTGTAGCATAAACTCTGTCCATATGGATTACAGTTCAAGCCTCAGGCCACCAGGCTGGAGGAAGTCCCCTCTGGGGCTCTGTAAAGTAGCTGCAAAAAAAAAAAAAAACCAGGACAAGGACCCAGGGCATGTGCAGGGAACGGTCGTGACTAAGACCTGGCACCTACTGTCCACCTATTTCTTAGCAGCAAACAACAAATTTGATTTACTGTACCCACTGTAAGACACCCAGGTTTATTAAGGGCGGTCCCTTCCACTTACTGAGCTGGGGCGCTCGCCGGAGGAGAGCAAGGCGTCCAAGCACCGCGCCCCGCAAGGACGGGCAGTCTCACCCCCTGGAGCGTCAAGAATCTGCTCCTCAGTTCTCCTTGCCCACAAGCCCTGTCCTGCCAGCACAGGGAAGCCCCGGGGACAGCCGATCAGTGAATTTGTTTCATGGGCTGCCTCTGAGAAGCACAAACACAGTGTCTGGCAGTGGGATCCGGAACGCGGAGACCTCGCGCTGGAGCACGGAATCCTGCCACCTGCTCGGCCCCCAGGCGCAGACCAGGAGCCGTGGGGCAGCGCCGTGCTCTGCGCGGAACACGCCTTCCCTCCAGGGCTGCCTTTATTGGTGATGACGTCCCAGGTACATTTATTAAACGACTCCACCCGCAGAGCTGCATTCTGCTGCCTGTTGCAGTGGAATGAAATCTAATCACTCTCAAGTACAGCAGCGATCTCCACCCGGCAATGAGAGACCCCTGACAGCTGCATTTGATGACAAAGTAGAAACAGTCCTTTAAACTGTCCTCATTTCCATCCCCCCTCCACAGGTGCCTTAACGTAGCGCATGTTTCCATCATTAATGGAGGGCGTGGTGCATCGCAATGCATTGGATTTCCATACCGAATTTCTGCCCTTCGTCCCCAGCTTGGGTTCCCTGGGCAAAGGCGCCTCTTAGCACAGCGTGGCTGTTGTCAGCCTGTACTTGACTTTTTTGCAGAGAAAAAAGCAAACCACATTTCAGAGCATTTAAAAACACAAACCAGAAGAAACCGGGTTTCCCAGCTTTAAGCGGTTGTTATTCACCCACGGTCTATTTCCAAGAAGTAACCGGGAAGCCATCGTCATGTTTTCACTAGCATTCACTGAGCAGCGCAGCGTCACAGTTGGGCCCGGGCCCTGTCTTCCTTTGCTTCTTGCCGGGGACAAATGAAGGGCAAGCTATGTTCTCACACCCCGACGCACTTCCATCCTAGGGATGTGGCTACCCCGGCCTCTTATGTGCCTGCCACAAATCTGGCCACTGCTGGCGGCAGTAGCTGGGAAACTGGTGGGATAGAGCAAGTGGTGGCCTGCCTTGGGGCTGCCCCTGCACAGCGAGCAGAAGTCCAAATGCCACCCTGTGGTTGGAAGGGTGGCTTCTCCGCTCTCGCTGGAGGATGCAGCTCTGGGTTTTGCTTGCACGGTGAGTCGCCACGTGGGGTCTGTCTGGGTAAGGAGGGCCAGAAACTCTGCTGCTCACTGTCCTCTGCCCAGCGCATGCAGGGCTCATAGCTGGCACTGTGTGAATGCCCTATGCACAGACTCACGGGGAACTCCACTACTGCTCCAGGGGTGACAGGGACAGGTCCAAGGAGATGAACTGTGCTGATGACGACCATGCGGAGGGGCTGTCCCCAGCCCACTAGGTAAGCAACGTTCTCATTGTCCTACTTGAAGACAAGGAAGCCAATAGAAAAGTGGCCAACTTGCTGCAGAGGACAGGAGGCCAAAAGCGATAGCACAGCAACATCCATCTGCCCAGCCTCCCTCTCCCCTTCATACCACGGAGCCCTCGCTGCCATCCTTTCAAAGGCCACCACCCACAGCCTGCACAGCCTCTGTTCCATGGGGACCGTGAGCTTAGCCCAGCCCCCACCCTTCTGGTTAGGTGGTGGCTTCTTCAAGACAGACACCCTGGCCAGCTCGGCTTCAGAACACCTGCCTCTCCAGCACCGAGAACTCTGCCAGAACCCCACGGACCTCAACACATGTTTGCATCATTCTTGCTTTTTAAGAAGAGACTCACCACTGTCTGTCATGAGGCCTTCTGAAGCAAAGGAGAGGCTGACTTCAGTATTGGACATGTGGCTTGGTTGAACGTGAGAAATCAGTGGACCCAGAGAAGGCCCTCACTGTCACCATAATTATCCTGAGCCTGAGCCTTTTCCAAACTTCCCTGTGTGTTAATTTCCTGTCCTGCTCCACTGCCTGCCCAAGGGATGACTCCACACCGGGGCAGAGCCTTTCACATCAGTGCAGACTCCAACCAAAGCCTTTTCAATGGGCCTAGCTAAGGCCCATTAGCTAGGTCAGCAGTACTTTGAAAGAGAATGGAAAAGCAAAACTACACGAAGGTTGTTTATCCAATTAAATAACATTTATCTTTGGAGGGCTGCATGTGTATAATCTCCATAATCAAAGCTAGGACAAGTCTGGCACAACTAATCCAACGTCCTGCTGAAAACTGGCACAGACAGAGATCAAGAACAGCCCAAAGGCTCCTTGGCCAAGGTGGCTGCAGGTAGGTAAACACAAAAGGCCCTCCTGCCTGTGGAGCCGGGCTAGTCTAACGGAAGAGCTAGGCGACTCTACTCCAGTAGTCCTTGCGCTGCATTTGTTGGTGAAAGCAAGGGCTTTCATGCCAAGAAAGGGATCCACTGTGCTTTTTATAGAAACTAACAGTTTATTAGATCAATTGTTCCAGTATCATTATTATTTCCCCCTTGGGTTTGCAAAGTATCTCCCAGTTCACTAGTTTTATAAGTATGGTTCTACCTCGACTTCACAAAGCCCCTGGGAGGCAGGTAGGCTCACTTGGTTGAACTGTTTGTTCACTGAAAAACATGAAGATTTCTCATGTAAAAACAAAAGATTTTTATAGACAGAAAGGCCCTAGCTAGAAGTTCTTTAAACACACCCCAGGGAGAGGGCCTCCAGCCCTGCACCCTGACTTGATACCCATGATCTAGGGCTGTCCTGGTCACAACAGAGACACCTGGCCCTAGAAGATATACTGAGGCTTGAGGGCAGGAGGAAAGGTGGTGTACAGGGGCTTAAGTCCATTCACCTGGCTTCCAACATGAGACACCCACTGGTGAAATTACAGATTAGCCAGTGTCTGTGTGGAGCAAGTTCACAGATGTGGACTGAATTCACCAATCACATACGGGCTAAAGCCCAGACTGGGCTGCCAAGGGTTTTTACCAGTATACCATGATATCCCATACCTTAAAGACATAGAAATGATGAGCAACACACACACACACACACACACACACACACACACACACACTCCCTCATGGAGCCTTCCCCCAATCCCTTCTCCATTTCCTAGAACCACTTAGCACCTCCCTTCCTCTGGCCCCCTCACTTGTTCTCCCCTTCTTCCCTAACCCAGTCACCCCCAGAAGACACAGATGCTGTGTGGTTTTGGGTCACTGAGTCCTGCCTCTCTGGGAATCGAACCAGCTCAGCTCCTGGAGGAGGCTCGTGTGTGTTCCTGAAACTCTAAAAGCAGCACAGCAGGCCTTGCTTGAGGCCAGAGTGCAGGGCAGGGGTGGTGACAACTGGGGACAGGCTTATCTCATCAGCAGGCACTTGCAAGTCCTGTCCCCAGGGGAACTTACAGTTTCTGCTCTCCAGTCGCCAGCCAAATCTGCAGTCCCCTTTGGGAGAACAGGCAGCCGCAGCCCCCGCCCTGGGTCAGCCAGGCACTGCGACTTTTCTGTTTGACCCACCCCACCCACAGCCTCGAACAGGGCACTTATCATCACCTGGTGGGAGTGGAATCCTCTTTGAGGCTGTCACTGTGCAACTGGAAAAATTAAAGTTGCACACCTGTTAGCTGCTTCTGTCTCAGTCTGCTTTCCTTCCTATAGACTAACACAGTAAGGGTGGTTTCGTTCTTGAGCTTTATGATTTTTTTTTTTTTTAGACAATAGGTGTAAAAAACATTTTGGAAAAAAAAAAATTTTAAGCTCCTTGTGTCCAATGAAAAGTACAGAATAAGAGGAAGGTGAACAGTCAGATGAAGCGGGGCGGTGGAGGCGGGGAGGGTGAGAGGGAAATTTGGGAGGAAAGGAAAGAAGAAAGGGAAATTCACACAGCCACTGACTTCATTCAGAGAACCTGGGGGAAGCCACAGTCTCCTTTTTGACTCAAACACTCCCTGGGGTATTTAAAAAGCAGGTAATAGAAGTGACAGGGAAAAGGCACGCTATTCCCACACTCTTGCTGTTCTGTGGAGAGCCGACCTTGCACCCTGGGACAGGTCCTTCCTCCTGGGTGTGGAGAGATGACTTGACCCATCAACCCTGCTTGTTTATTTATTTATTTATTTATTTATTTATTTATTTAGTATTTCAGGACAGGCTCTACAGGGTCTCACTACTAGATCAGACTCCTAGTGACCCACCTATTTACAGCCTCCCAAGAGCTGGGATTACAGGCGTGCACCACCACTCCCAGTCTCAATTGCCATTTTAGCATGCCCCAGGGGCAGGGACAGCACAGCAGGCCTGGGAAATGAACTCCTGGCTCCTGTGCCTGCTTTTAGTCTGCCGAGCTACTTGACCAGCCATTTCCATCCTATTTTAAAAGCAGGTCGGTCCACACAGCAGGAAGGGGCGGATTGGGCAGGTCTCTGGAGCATCCATGTAGGCCCTTTGAATAAATAATTTCATGGAAAATGTCTCAGCCTCAGCAATAATCCTGTAATTTCCTTGGAAATCCAAAAGACAGTCCACAACATGGTTTTCTACAATTCTTAGTGTGGACTCCATAAAGAGTAATAATAAGAATTTTGCGGGAACACAGTTGGCCAAGTTAGCAAAGCCGTGGTCCTCAGGTGACCCAGAGCCCCAAGTTTAGGTCTAGAAATACAGAAGGCTCACATGAGTGGTCCCAGATCTAAGGCACATGCTGGACGATCTCAGCTTCTGTGACTATGATGCAGTTTGGAGAACATTCTAGAAAGACCCAGCCCAGGCCAAAACTCCACCTGCTTCCTCTGTCGCTCTGAACACACACCCTCTTCGCCTCTTCATCCTTCCTGTCATTCCTTAGCTCTTCGTCCTTAGCTTCTTTGCAGTGTCAACAGAACTGGCACGCTAGACTTCTTTCTCATAAGCCCATTTCACACTCTGATGGATGCTCCCCGCTTGGAGGTTGTTTTCTAGTATGCTATTCTAGGACATCCCCCTTGGCTGCACCCCATTACTCTGGTTACCCTTCTCTATAGCATGCTAAATACTTTGTTTACCTCTGGGGTATCGGTACCCTTCACATAGGGGAGCTACAGTCTCCTTTTTGCTACCCCAGCAGCTTCCTTTGGGGCGAGCTCAGTACATTGGGTTCTGGCGAGGCTGCTCCCCACTAAAGCGTCCTCTGTGTCTTTTCCTTCCGTTATTTTGGTTCTTGCCTCCCTCTTTTCTCCAGCTGGGTATTCCCAACTTAATGTGTTTGGCCCATCTCAGAAGGAACTCAGAATCAGGAAAATATGTATCAGATTAGAATATACTTCCGCCTCAAGTGCCCTGCTAGCTAAATGACAACACTAACCGCAGCAGCAGCCTGGCACAGTGCTGAGAGCTGTGAACGGGATTCCCCAAGCCTTCCCGTGGCCAGTGCCACTCCCAGTCACCCCTGGCCCATTCTCCCTCTATTTTCCTGACCAGCACTTACACAGCCCGGGCTTGGGAGCCGCCCGATTCTGCCCAAAACATGTATTTTAGAAAGCGAAAGGCAAGTCGGCTTTTTAGTTGGGCTGCTGCCTCATTTGGAAAGAAAATGCACAGCACGCTTTTGTTTCCCTGAGTTGCCATCTGAGACGCAGGTGTCTGCAGTCCTGGCTCGGGCAATTTTACTGCCTGCCCGTGGGGCAGTCAATGCCACTATCAGACTTAAACGGGTCGCGATAGAACCAAACATGGGTGTCAGAGCATTGGCTGCCAGGAAGTAGGTAAATTGCCTGTGGCAGGGACAACGGCTGGTGTGGCATTAAGCACTCCCTCCTCTGAGGTGGGATTTTAAAACAATATCGAAGGTAGCTTGTGGGCTTGTTTGATGATTAGGCGTAGGCGTTAGAGTCGAAAGTAAAGGCACGTCTCAGAGAAGACGTAGAAAATGGTATGGCAGGGTCAGGGAGTTCTTGTGGAACTTTGTGTCATGAGGGTGTAGGTCCCGAGTTACTATAAGCCACTACAAAAATCATACCAAGTAATTCTCAGGTAAATACTTCTCTTAGTAAAACAGAGCACTTAAGAAAAGTAGATTCCCATGAAATTTGAAGGAACACCCTAAAAACATGGGCCAGTCCCTGCCAAGTTCAAAGTTCACATCAAGCCACGCTGTTCACACACCGTGACAGGCTTTGCACTGCCTACTGAAGAGCCAGAGGGCTGCAGACCGCCAGACAGCCGCTCTGCCCAGAACACAATTTCCCAGTGAAATAAAGGCCTCCGGTCTAATGGCATTCTGAGGTCACGGGGCCCCGAGCAGCCAGCCTCTGGTCCTGGAGCCACCCCTGGAGACAGCCGTGCAGCTCAGGAACCATCCAGATTAAAGGATTAAGACCTCCTTGCTGGGAGACCTTATCGCGACGCTAATCTAACCAGAGACACGTTTACTCCAACGGGAAGAAATAACCACTGCGGGGAGGGGGAGGGCACAGCAAAGGGCCAGCGAGGAGACCCGTGCCAGGCTCCTGCTGGGACTCCGGTGGCTCTGTAGACACTCCTCCAACTGGGCCTCAACTTCGCCAGCTGTGAAGCAAAGACATTTGCACTAGAAGATGGCTCTTGATGGTTTTCTTTTCCTTTCTCTTCTTTTCTTTTTTATTTTCTCTCCTCCCCTCCCTCCCCTCCCCTCCTCTCCCCTCCTCCTAACTCTCTCTCTCTCTCTCTCTCTCTCCTTTCTTTCTTTCTGTTCTGCAGCACGGGGGCTAAGTTGCTCAATTACCTCTCTGCATGTGAAATCCTCCTGCCCCAGCCTCCCAGAGAGAGCACCGGCATCACAAGCACGGGCCACGGCAGCTTGCCGAGATGTTTCTTTTCCGTTATAATTTCCCTTAAATCACCTTTAGCTTCTAATTTGGTTACCTGTGGTGACTCAAGCACCCTATTTCTATGACTGTGTACTTTTTCTGTGCTAAAATATACATAACAAACTTCATCATCTCAAATGTCTGATGCAGGGGCACTGCCTGCAGAGTAACACTGACCTGTAGTCATCACTGCTATCCATCCAGAATCCGTTCCTCATCCCATACACAAATTCTGTCCCCATTAAATAGGAACTCCTCCCCCTCTCCACACTCCAACCCCACACAACTCCCTTTCCACTTTCTTTTCCTATGAATAGGACTACTCGACCTATCTCACAAGTAAAACCATCCAGGGTTTATTTTTCTTTTTTCAAAAATATCCTCAGCCTCCTCAGCATCGCACAGGATAACAGTTCATTTGAACAGCTGTCCCTTTGTGAGCTTCTTCGGGCTCCCTGGCATGAACAATGCTTTTACAAATAGTAAAGTGGAAGCTGAGCTGAAACAGCTACGGTGCACCCATGCAGGGAGGACACCCAGTGAAGATCAGCAGGGACACACGATTGGGGGTTGGCAAATGGCACAGTTTTAAAACTGATATTTTAAAAGTCATGTCACCAGGAAAAAAAACCAGGTGGCTGTCTCCTACCCACTGTGCATGGCCCCTCTCACCACTGAGAAAAGCTGCCGCGGCAACAGGAAGCTGACCTGGATCCCCACGCCTGCCCTAGTGACTGCGAGCAGAAAATACAGTGAGTAATTCCCCTACAGTGAGACAGCTGAAGCTGATGACCAAAAGCTGAAAAACTGCGGAAGAGTGGAAAGAAACGGTAGAAGAAGTTTTCTTTGTTAATAGAACAGGCAGGTTTTATTTTTAAAAATTCTTTGTCCACATGAAAAACTATGGATAAAGACAGCAACGTGTCAATTGTTTTGTGCAAGAACGAGCTGACTTGCTCTTTCACCTTGTCAGCTACGAGGGAAGCAACATCACAGGGGGAAAAAAATAATCTCCTAGGCGAGCAAATGGGAAATAAAAACTTCATAGGTAGCTCAGCAAATAGGAGATCTTAACATCAAGCAGCAGGGATACACAGAGCTGAGAGGCAGAGGACCAGGATGTGGCTCCTTAAAGAGCATCACTTACGGTACCGTGAAGACATCCAAACATGGAAGTGGGTGTCTGAAGTGTAGTGAAAGATAACTCTGAATCATGTCTATCTGAGATAGCTCACTTCTAAAAAGGTCTGCTATGGTGCAAGAAGCTAAGGTTTAGCAGAAAAAAAAAACATAAAAGCTAAATGTTGCATTTTCATTCAGACCTGGGCAGATGTCAATGCGTTTTAATGTCTGAATCTTCTATTGGATTGACCATGTAATATCAAGTAGAAATGGAGGTGAGCTAACTAGTACTATTATTATTTCTCTTTTTAAAAACCTCACAAAATTATATAAATATATATATATATTTATTTATTTATTTATTAGTACATTCTTTAGAAGAGGACAAGCATCAGCTGAAAGCAGATTCTTGATTTGACAGAATTAATCACAAGTTCTCCCCATTATGGAGAGGCAGAGGTTGATCTGGGCTGACCACCCAGGCCAAAAGCACTAAAATTACACCACCCAAGTCCCCTGCTATTGCCTTCTGTCGGACAAAAGCAAGCCCAGCCCAGGCCCTGGAGGCGAAGGCCCTGGGGGGTTGGGGGGAGCCAGCACCCAGCTCCTCCAGGCCAGAGGCATCCAGGATCCTTGCCCAGTAGCACTGTGAAATCAACAAGCTGCCAGTCCATGCACCTAACCAGGTTGGTCGCTACTTAGTAAGCAAACAACTACGTTCAAAATGAAAGCACTATCTCCTTGGGCTGGTCCAAGGACCTTGGTGGAGGTTTCTAAGGGACTCAATTCGTTTTCAGTCCTTTCCAAAATACAAAAACAACAATGAAAATATGCTGATCGGGATCAAGGCACTGAAATTTTAAAATGACTAACACGGTGTCCGTTGTGGAAATCCCGGCGATTTCTCAAGAGGATAAAAGGGCCGACGCACCCTGGCGTTTAGTCATACTGTGTCTTTGACAGCAATGTCCACGCTTTTGTGTTTCAGGGACAGAACATGAGACCCTGGGATGGATGTTGTATTTCACACACCGCTGGCCACCTAATATTGTGGCTGGCTTGGCTTAGGCACGGTGACAAATGCCTCTCACCGAGGGCTGCTCGACTCATTTTTGACAGTGAAAGCCACAGTTGGGGAGGAAAATGGTGTAAAATGCCCACAGGAGAAGATAGGGTGGCTGTGTTCTAGAACCCTGGCATCTGTGGGTTAGCGCAAAATTTTCTAATGAGTAAAACTGAAATCAGTGAAAATGTCCAGTACTAAAGAGACATATAACTTATTTGCTCTGTAACCATGGAACTCAGCCATTTACAAAAAAAACTTCAATAACCCATAAAAATGCTGCCCAAATACACAAAAGTAGCCTATTATTCCAGCAGAATATTTAATCTGACTTGACTTTAGGGTTTATTCCAAGTGTCTTATGTTCACAGGAATGACAAGGGTGCGGTCTAGCAAGCACTGAGACACTTTGATTGCTGGAACATTCCACTAGTGATGGGCCCCAAGTTAGAGGTGTGAAGCTCCTGACCCTGAACAGAAAATACGATGGTAAAAATAGTTATGAGAGTGCTGCACACCCACACAGTCAGCACGCGATCACACGGTGACACAGCAGCTCTCGGCACAAGGACCCCTGGCCAGACCCTGTGGCTCCTGAGGCATCTTTTCAGCCATGCCATAAAAATTCTCCTAAACAGGAAATTCAGTGTGTAACACCCTCCCCCCACACACACACACTCACACACCCCACCTAGAACATTCCGCAGAACCCAGATGAAATTCACAAACTGACACACAGCCCCACTCTTTCCCCAGATGACCAAACCCTGAGGATACTGCCTGGGGAAATCTCATCTGGGACTCCGGAGGGCTTGCTCCCTCAAGACACAGGGACACAGGGGGACTGATGCACTCCAGCTTTTTGGACATGAACAGCAACATGTCCCCTTCCCCTGCTTGTGCTGGGTGGAGCTCCAGCCTGAGTGAGCCCACACAGGGTCCACACACTTGGCCTGGGGTCCTCCTGTCCCTCACTCTTTCACCCCTGCATCTTTGTCTTTCCCCTCTAGTTTTCTCACTGAGTTTCACCTAGGAATTGCCAGGCCCAGGCTGACTACAGCAGAACTCTTCAAGTTTAGATGAGGACTGGTGGTGTGAATAACATAAACCCAGCAATTCCACTCCTGGGTAGACAGCTATACTCACCTCCAATGAAACTACAAGTCCAAAACCAGTATTACAAGAATGTTAATACTTTTGTACAAAACAGCCAAAATTGAAAGCAACCTAGCCTTCCACCCAGAGGGGAACACAAGCTGGCCTGCCCATGTGAAGGACTCCATCACTACAGTTGGGAGCTCTCCTGATCTGTGGACTAACCAGGGCAAAATTCTCCCTTGTCACGGTGGGAGAGAAAAAAATCAAGACACAAAAGTAATGTTTCATGTTTCCAGTCATATAATGTTCTAGAACAGAAACTAAGCCACAGTGGAACTCATTAGAAAAGCAGGTGTCTCTGGGGGCAGAGAAGGAAGATGGAGGAAGTGCAGGAGGGAAATTTCTGGGGTGTTAAACATGTCCCCGTCACGGGTGTGATAGACTCGGGTGTGCCCTGCATATATGGGCTGGTCAAAAGCTACATTGGATATGTAAAATGTGTATGTCTTATTTTATAAATAGTTTATTTCCCCAAGATTATAGACAAATTTTTTGAAACAATAAGAAAATCCATTCATTAACCAAAAAAAATCCCAGGGTGATAATGGGAGGGGGTGCTGCTTTCTATGTGCCTCTGGGAAGGGGAAATAGTGTGCACCCCATCTGCTTCCCAGGACCCTGCTTAGCTGGGGACAGAGCCTGCTCCCCAAGAGTGTGAGCACTCTCCAGGCCTCCCTTCTGAGTTTCTAAAGGGCTCAGGTGCCAGCCTTTCAGTCCACAGAGGCCTCAGCCTGCTAGGGCTCAGCCTGGGGGCCGGGGGCTAGGGTGTCGCAAGACTCTGCTCCTGTCCACAGCCTTGCAGCCGACCACGCAACCGAGTGCCACTGTGGTTATTATTAAAGTCATTCTTTTGCTAAACAGAGAGTCGTGCTTCAGATATTCTTAACTTGTTCAAATGGCAATGGTTCCAGGTTGTTGCGAATGAAGTACCCTAAAGAAAGCAAGGTTGCACATTCCTGTGAAATTGTTCCTCATTCTTAGACACACACAATCATTCAAGGGGAATAAAACATTCTTACATATTCAACATGAAGAATTAAAAAAAAAAAAAAAAAAAGAAAGAAAAATATATTTTCCATAAGAATGGCCTTATTTTTGCCTCCTTGAAATTCTGCAACCTGACTCAGGAGAAATAAAGAGGAAAGTAAGCCCTGGAATGTCAGGGCTGGCCCTGCTTAGCCCAGGTGCCCTGGCCTCAGATGACCGAGAGGCCGCTTCAGTTCTTTATGGAACACCGCCACCTACAGGGGCTGTGGGGAATAGACCGGCAGCGTGGCCCATGAAACCTCTTAAGAAAAACAACACTGAGAACAATTGCACCACATTTTTCAACATCCTGTTTATTAGTATTTTATCTAAGAGCAGAACAAAAGTCTGTATAAATGGAGGATGGCCAAGAAAAAAAAACAATAAATGAATGCCTTATAAGGCCTACTCGCGATCCACACACATGCATCATCTTTTCCAAGATGGAGGCATTGTGTTTTTTCAATGAATCTACCTCAGGCTTCCCAGTACCTTTGATGGCAGAAGTTAAGATGAAATAAATGGAAATAATTTGAAACAAATCATATTGCTCTTTAAAATATGTTTTTAAAAGGAACCTTGCTTTTTACGCATTTGGGTGGCAGTGTTTACCCTGCAAAACTCCAAGTTTTATTAGGAAAAAATTATAATTTGCAGACCATACCCATGAATACAATAAAAACATGAATATGCCCAATGATTTTTGCGAGGTTGATTTGCGAGTGAGAAGACAGGGGCCTGCGGCCAAGGCGAAGGCTGTCCTTGGAGGAGACCAGGCTCGGAGGGGATGAAGGGCTTCACGCACCTGCCACTGGGCCACTCTACCAAGACGGGAGATCATGCAGAACCTAGAGGCCTGAGGACTCTGCTTGTCTTCCTTAACCTGTCTGCCATTCATACTTTGGGCTCTTTCTGCTTTTTTTCACTCAAAATTCAGGCACATCAAGACAGAGGGTGTAAGAAGCGACTGACACAGGATGGGGAGCCGTAGAGGCCACATTTTTCCTTAAGAACAGCCTGGGATGTTTCCATTGCCGTTGCATTCATCAAAAAACTATAAGTCAGCACAGTTTCTATCTCTTGCTCTAAGCACCCCAGAGGCTCATGTAACACCATGTTTTCCTACTCAAAAAGGATTTCGGGAAATTGGGGATTATCATCTGCCTTAGTTGTTTGTTTGTTTCTTTGTTTGTTTGTTTTTTCTAACCCCCTGGTAGTCAGGAGCTTTGCTATTATTTGCTGTCCATAGCTGAGTCTTGCATGATGCTAACACAGATAGCCTTGCCTGGCTGTACCTCGTTCACATGAAACCAAGAAAGAATAAATAACAAGAGGCCTCCTATTGTATGGAATAACAAGAAACATGTCTGCAGATAGGGAAGGCATAAATCAAAGCCAAAATGTGAATTTAGCAGTGGTCGAGACCCATTTAACTAATCAGAAACAGACTGCAAATGCTCTGGCAGAACAAATAGTGTCTGTCTACAGGGCCCAAAGTGCTGGGGGCACTGAAAGTGACCTGCATGATCAGAACAAACAGTGGGGGTCACTGAGTCGTCCGGCAGCCTTCATCGGCCCACTGGTTGTAATCGCTGAAAACTCACTGGAGGTACTTAGAACATGGGAGACGAAGAACCTGGGATGGCTTGGTTTTGCCTAGCGGCCTTGATCGACCCTGTCAACAGTGAAATCTAACAAGGAGAACCATTCCTGGAGAGAACATCCTTGTGGCACTGCATATTGAGAAAGCTGCAGGTGCTAACATCTGCTCCTTAGGGCCTACGAAGAGACAAGACATTTCACCAGCTTCAGAAAGTACTGTGGAAGCACATTCACTTTAGCTAAATGATAAACAGAACAAAGCAAAAAGGCAAAGGCCCTATGTCTGCCTCAAGAAAATGAAGAAGCATGGAGTGAAAGCCTTCCTCAAATACAAAAGGTAGATTGGTGCCAATAAAAGAGACGGGGCTGCTGGGAAGGCACATTGCGTAGCAAGCCGTCATTAGGCTCTCCTCCACTGTTCCACACTGGGTTCAGGGATCCCAGGGCAACGCCCAGCTTGTAAGTGGCCCCTTTTAGCTATGAAGGACCCTCTTGCAGCCAGTCTAGGAAGGGGACAGCCACTGTGACAGACAATCAGTAGGGAGCTGCTTGCTAGTCCATGGGCATAAAGGCCATTTGTCACCTGGGGTGTACTCAGGAATATGAACTAGCAGATGGCTACTGCCTACTCCCACAGGGTCCTCAAAGCAATAATCTGTCCCCAGGACCAAAGTGGAAACATTCTAAGTAAGTCAATCAGGACAGTGCTGTCCTGTGTCCACAAACCTTCAACTGGCCCAATGAGACTGAGTCTCAGCACTTTGACTACAAGCCAGGGATGAAAATTGTCTTCTGCTAGATGCAGACCTGAAAGGGACAAAGAGCAGCCAAGCTGTGACTGTGAGAGTCTGCTTTGTCAGAGACCAGGATGCACACAGTAGAGTCTGAGCCAGCAGGAGAAAAGAGAGCAGCGGAAACACCTCGACATCGCGAGAGCTGTGTCTATGCAGCCCTCTGCCCAGGATTTTCATGTACAGCACACAGGAGCTTCTAGACTTTGCTTAAATCACTTTGAGTTAGGTTTTCTGACATTCTTAACAAAGAGACTCAAATAAGAAGTGCCCAGCTATGACACACTGCCCACCCCTCCAGCACAGGGCCTGCCAGTGTTGGCTCCTCTCCCTCCATAAAGAGATCGGTGTGCCCAGCCCATATCACTAAGGACCCAGCAATGCAGAGCAAAAGACCCAGCAACACGCTATGCAAAGCAGCTCCCCTAGAGCTGTGGCTCCTCAGCATGCAGAAAGATCCTGCTTCCCAGGATGTCACCAGGCTGGCCAGGTGGGTCGCTGGGATTTCCCCTTCCAATTATAGAACTAGTATCAAGAAAATTAAAGTGGAAGTTAAAATCTTCCAAAAAATAATACCCTGATTAAATGGTGGGTTAGAAAACAGAAGACTACGCAATGACAAGGGGTAATCCTCAGGCCTCCTTTCATTTCCAATGTTATTTCTCATCAAGCTGCTTTATAAGACAGCAATTCTCTGCACCCCAGGAATCTCATTTCCTTTTGGGCTCAGGGTCCTTTGCTGTGGAATCTGACCAGGGAGGATAGAATAGGGCTTGATGAGCTTAACATAGACAGGGTGTCGATTTTCATACTGTAACAAATAACATATAAATAGGCTTCCTGGCACTGGTGATTTCTTACGAAGATTCAGAATAGCTCAACAGAATAGGCACTTGGCAAAGGTGCTCACACTGACATATTTAGAAATAGCAAGAGATATGATTTGGAGTCTGACCCTAGTACACTTTCAAAATGTGTGCTTGATACTCCGAGCTTTGATTTCTCACCCAGAAGGAACGCCCCTGGAAGCGCAGCTGCTGGGGTTTGGTGTTTGCTCTGCCTCATCTTTCACTCATTTACTACTGCAGCAACAAATACCTCTTATGTATGAAGAGAGGCCATGCCCTGAGCTGAGAACTTAATGTCAACCAAGACCCACTCAAAAGGAAGACCACGGAAGGAACACAACTGGCCTCCCTTTGGCGACGGCTGAAGAACAGAAGGGAGCTGGTGGCTGTGCCCAGCTGGGGCCCAAAGAGCCTTCTGATACCGGGGGTCTTGCCCTGTGTGGCTTCCCAGGCCACTAGGTAGACTCTGACCACAAAGGCCACAACTCGGCCTGGCTTCATTTCCCTGGGAAGCTACAGGCCTTCATACCTGGGAGGCCACAGCCTCTTGGGAAAGCCTCCACCTGGTGCTGGGAGGAAACCCAGTTTGAGTTACTGGTGGGGCTGCTTTTGTCCCAGGCTATCTCCTGGACACACATGGCCACCTACTCCCTTTTCCCTCACACTGTCCTTTCCCCTGTGTGTCTGTCCTAACAGTCTCTAATGGTAAAGAGAACCATCATACTGAGTTGGAATCAAATGCATGACTTCACTTTACATGAGTCACTCTTCAGAGACCCTGTCTCCAAAGACAGCCTCACTCTGGGGTTCCAGAATATAGGGCTTCTATAGGGCATTTGGGCTGGGACACAATTCAGTCCATAACAAACATCAGGAAGAAGCCATGGGATACAAGAGGGAGGAGAAGAAGACGCAGGAAGGGGACAGAGGTAGATAAACATGGCCACTGCTTTTGAGCAGATAAAAAAAAAAAACCTTGTTGATCAAGAAGGGCAGCCTGACCTTTCCCGTGCTCATGTGAATGCGGCTTCTGCCTCTCCTGGGCGTCTCTGACACCCTTTCTCCTCCTGTGTACTGCAGCTTTCCTCTCTGCGGAGTCCCCCACTTCCTGCTCTTCCCAGGTTCCTCTGGGCTCCCTCTGAGCTGAGCGCCTCCTCCAGTGCTGCCTTTGTGCACCTGGGACTTCCACCAGGGAACTGCTGCTCGGCTGCACTTGGTAGAGGCCAAGGGAATAGCTTGCTTTTTCAGGAGGAGCTGCCTCTTCTTCCTTTCCTGCCTCTTCGCTGGTCAAAGTGGCCGAAGGTTGGTCGAGGACAACTGACTTCTCCACTACCACGCGCGCACATCTTTGGCTGAAAGAATTCCCTTCTTCATCCTGTTCGGAAGCGCAAAGGCTTTCCTCCTACTCTAGCAAATGCCCCAGTCAGCGCATATTGAGAGAATAGCCATAGAATTTTACTCAATGCATGCTCAGCATGTCATGTGTGAGAAGTGTCATTTTATGACAAGGCTCCAGAATGCCATGGTCATCAAAGTCAGTGAGTGACATCAGCGTAAGATGAAAGAAGCTGAGATATAGCCAGGACTTTCAAACCGAATGCATCTTTAGGCATGAACACAGGGGCCAGCTTTACACTCTGCCCGTGTTAGCAGTGAATGCTGTCTTAGCCATCCATCCATCCAGCACAGGCGTCCCAACCCTCTGGACTGAGCCAGGCTCCGTTCCTCTTGAACATACCCTACACAATGCCTCTGCATCTCTGTGCTCTCCACATGCTTTGTTCAGAGTGTGCTTCCGGGGCCACGGCAGTGAACAGGACGCACTTGGAAATCAGTGTGTGTTGGCATGTCTGGCTTCAAATATGGACCCTGCCACCTTCCTCCTGGTTGACCTTGGAGAAGTTACTGAACCTCTCTGGGCCTCATCCTTACAATAAGGATCATAATATGATCTTTCTTGTAGATTGTATGAAGTTGTTCACCTAAAGAACCAAGATTCAGGTCCAGGCATGGTAGTGCACAGCTGTAAGGCCAGCACTTGGGAAGCTGAGGCAGGAGGATTGGTGCGAGTTCAAGACCAGCCTGAGCTACAAAAACGAGTTCAAGGCCAGCTGCTGATATCACATTTGCTTCCAAAACTTAAACTTGCCAAGATCAAAAGCATAATTCCTTAGGATAGCACGGTGTCTCCGATAAAGTAATCAAACGTAGCTAACATCTATGGACTAAAAAGTCTCATCTCTAGTTTTAAAACTGCTTTTTTCTAACATTTGGGAGACCAAAGCAGGAGGACCAAAGCAAGTTCAAGACCAGCCTGAGTTATGTAGTGAGACCTTGTCTCAAATTTAAAAAACAAACTGCTCTTTTCCCCTTTATTCCAAAATGCAATTAAAAGAGGAACATGGATAAGGTAAAAATTCTCAGGTCACTAAATAGTACCTCTGTGCTCCTGCCTTTTGCTACCTCTTGGAGGTATTCTGGACCAACACCCTACTAATGCCTAATAACAGTGTACATGTGCCAGTTACCTTTTCCGTATTTTTACAAAGACGAATATTTTCCCATTGGATATGGGCGGTGAAGAGCTGTACTAGAGCAATGGAAGTGTGACCACGGGGTTCATCCCAGAGCCCAGCAGTGACCCCGTTTTGTAGCCTGTGACACGTGCCAGCCGTGTCATCTCCTCAGACCTGCCCAGCCAGGGCCAAGGCCACCTGGAGGTGGTCACGGTCACCGCTCAGCCCAAGTCATCCCCCCACACACACCAGGACACAGCCACACCTTCATCATAGTAATTAAAGAAAAAGCCACAATGGGAACCCAATTATCCATCTGTAGGATTTGTATTGATTACATCGGAGGAACTCTTACAGCAGACCTCAGAAATGCTAGAGCCATTCATCAGTGATTTTTCTTCTTCCCAGGACAGGGCCCAGGCTAGCTTAAATTTGCTATGTAGCCCAAGCTGGTTCCCAGCTGGTAATCACCCTGTCTTAGCCTCCTGGGTCAGTCTTTACAATGGCTGAAAGGCAGGTGGGCTTCGGAGGTCCAAGAATGCCAGGCGAGTAGAGGGCCCTGGGTGGGACCTACACCTGGAGACAAATGTGCCCCCATCTACTCTCAAGGCCATGGCTACCAGCTCACTGAAGGCAGAGCAGAAGGAAACCCAGCCACAAAAGGTGTCCGCACTCAAAATCTCAGAAGAAGCAGATATCTGACAGTAGGAAAGCCGATCCTCAGAACAAATGAGCCCTGTATCAAAAGCATTCTGGTATTACTTAAAAGTAAATACCACCCTGCTACGTGGAGACATTAGTGGGTAAGTATGACAGAAGTTGCAAGAATAGTCAGTTTTCAAGTTACTATCAACTGAAAGTACCTTGCTATACACGGGGGTGCAGACCAGGGAGGGGAGACGGCATTGCTTCCTGGAGGCCTTCAGGCTGCCTGAGGGCAGTGACCTTCAGCCAGGGCCAGGCTCTGTCCTCTGCAGGCCCCCAAGTGTCAAGCTCAGGGGCACGCTAGCTGATTCAGAAAATGGCTCCCAGAGGAGAAAAAAGAGCAGCTCTTCAGAAACAACCTGGCACCACTGTTCCAGACACGCTATGGCCCAAACAGAGACCCCACCAGGAGCCTGGCATCAGACGGAAAGGCCAGTGTGCCGTGTCTGCGCAGGCTGTGGGCACGCGGCCAGCAGCCAGGCTGAGCTCCAGGTGCTCCGCCTACGTTCACGCTTGGTGCCCACTGCCCCTGGGCCTAGCAATGCCCCCACCTCTGTGGGCACCCATGCGTTGGTGGGGACCTTTGTGGGCAGGGGCGCTGACGTTAGGAAACAAGACCCCGCCCACACAAGCTGGGTTTCAGTTGCAGCCAGCAGCGAGCTCCACCATGCAAATCACTCTCCTGGCCCACTCTAGCTCCTCCACCGTCTTTCATATTCATACCCCCTTCCAAAGTTAATGTACACACCAGGCCAACCAGGTCTGTGCGTCGAGCTTACTTGAAAGCTCCAAGATGCAATTTCGAAACGAGAATCTCCTTTCAGAAGGGCAATCGTGAATATAAAGCAGAGAATTAGTAGAAATGTCAAGAGCAAAGCCCCGAGGCTAGCACCAAACTTCTGGCATAAATGGAGCGTTGAAGCACGTGCCAGGAATGCGACAGATGAGAGGAGGGAGGTGGCCCCGGCGTTCCCACTCACTCAACTCGCTCGAGCGGGTCTGAGAGGGTGGGCAGCCAGCCTCGGGCCCTGGAGACTAGCCCTGCCACATCCAGAATCTCCATCCCGTGGGGTTTAAGAAAACACAGCACTTGTTCACATTCAAGGCATGTCCCAGAGAACGGGGCGTGCAGTCTCTGCCTCTGAGTGGCAACTGACTCATTTGAACTTCACTCGAGTGATCTCGGGTAGCGGCCGCTCAGACAAGAAATCCTCAACCCAGAGACGGAGTGCGTGAAGTTCCGAAGGACAGAGCACATCGGCATGCCTGCCTCAACTGTCATGGTAAATAAATTAGGTAGGGATTTTATTATATGAATTTCAGATCCAAGTAATTCTATAATCACTCTATTAACCATCATCATTACCAGTTAGAACTCTGCCCTGCTTTCTAGAAGATGTCAGTGGCTTCTGCCAGCAGGAACACGGCAGCAGCCCTCTTCACCATAATAATTCCTGTTTCCCTCCAAGATTTGCTTCTTGGTTCCCACTTCTGCCGTTTCATTTTCAAGGTTCATGGAAAACTCACTGCTGCCAGGAAGGGACTCCATAAATTTCCCCAGGTGCAAAGAAAATCTGGTGCATTTATTAAAACCTGTTAAAATAATTGTCAACTAGATTGCACGCAAGCAACTCTTGTATAAGCCAAAAACTAGAGCGGCACAGATCCTTCTTGGGAGGCCCCGAGTACTGATGCCCACTAATCCCTTTGTGATTTCTCACTCAAAAATGCCTTGCATTGTGGGTGACGGCCTCCAGCCTTCACTGGAAGAGCACCCCAAAGTCAGACTGACCAGCACTTCCTTGTCTGAGATTCTAAGCAAACTCAGGGCTCCTTCTCCTCCTGTAAAGGGTCCTGGATCTGAGGCTGGAAGGTCATCTCAAGGGATAAATACGACCTGGGCTTCGGCCAATGACAGGCCATTGCTGGCCTGAGCCCCATGTCTGCATTTTCTACTACACAGTGATGGAGGTTTGATTTCACTTTACACATGATGACAGCAGCCTTGGAGACCTCGGTAACTTGCTTAACAAGAAAGGCTACAAGGCGCTGACCTTGAAGTACATGCACATTCTGCCCACGTCTTCAGGCCTATTTACTCAGAAACAGTTTTCCTGGGCAGGCTTGTGGCGGCCCTGCACTTCCTGGTCTGCAGGGACACATCTGGGGAGTTCTGGGGTGTGTGACTGGGGAATCGCATTTCACACACCAAAACTGTGCTCTCCAACAGTTCTCATGCTAAAAATAGCTAGTTGCTTTTCTTGGTTCAGGACTCTCAAGAGTCCCTTGTTGCTCTTACCCTGGGCAGAACTCTTCGAGTATCTGTCACCTTCCCATGCTACAGGGGCTTCCCTGTTCCTTCTTTATTTCCTGGGGAACTCTGAGATGGCCCTTCTATTGCTGGGGGCCAGTGTGGGGAAGGGAGGAAAGTCCCTTGTGTTCCCAGTGGGAACATCAGTAGGTCTTCCCATAAACCCATGTGATATGTTGTACATGGTACTCAGTGTCATGGGACTGGAAGTTTGCCAGACTCCAATGTGCCTCCCCACCACAGGGAAGTAGTCCCTGAGTACCTAAGGAGCTTCCCTGGAACGTGTCACCTGTTTAGGGTCTGGGGTCCATGCCATACCTGGCCAACAAACAACCTGGTCTCCAAGTGGGAAACACCTGTCTGTGGATGTACACTAATCCACTTGGTCATGGTCATCAGGACATGGGGCCAGAAACACTAAAGAACTCAGTTATAGTTGGGAAAGTGATAGGTTCTTTCGACACTGCTGCTGTTGACCCACAGAGGAAGATGAGGGCATGCTGAATAGATAGACCTTCATTCTTATGACAGGAAAGGCAGTGCAGAAGCCAAATTCAACTATTTCCAGGAAAAAAAAAAAAAATGGGCCCCTTACAACATTACAAATTAAACTTTATCAAGTACCATTGTTCATCCCTTCCAAGGAAGGCAGTCAGGGTGACCACAGGGGGTCTGAGTGATGAGGAGGAGAGGAAAGTGGGAGCAGAATAAAGAGACACTAGAGAGCGGGACCCAGAAACACCGAGGGACAAGGCTGTGTGAAGGCAAAGCAGCAGGAAGCCTTTGACTTCTTCTTTCTTTTGCTGTGGTGCCCTGGGGTTTGAATCCAGTGCCTTCACGCTGAGCTACATCTCTAGAGTTTTGTAAAAATTTCTTTATTGTGAGAGACAGTTGACTAAGTCACTAAGTTTCCCAGGCTGGCCTTGAACTTGAGTGCCTCTCCTGCCCCAGCCTCCCAGCATGGGGGATCACACACATGCATGACCACCCCTGGCTACAAGACATTCCTCTTGCTTTTCAGAGTGTCCAGGGAACCCTAAATCTGCCCAGGGTCAAGGGCTAAGCATTTTTTTTTTTTAGTGTATTGGAGTTGTTACGAGGTCTCACTACACAGTTCAGACTCACGGTGATCCTCCTGCTTTCAGCCTCCCCAGCACTGGATCACAGGGGTACACCACTACTGCTGGACTGTGTGGCTGGCTCAGCATGCCCTGGGGGGCAGCGCTGGTGTGGTATGCAGTGCCAGGGATCAAGCTTCGATCCCTGAGCTTGCCTAGGCAGGCCTTTCAGTCAGCTGAGCTATCTCACCAGCCCTGCTAAGCACTTTTACACAGCTCCTCTGACTCAGCACCGCTTTCAAATTATACTCATTATACACTGGTTTCAGCAATCTCACTACCTGCCCTAGATTTGCATTTGTAGTAAATTAGAATATTCTAAACAATTGCCCCCAAATAATTCTCAAGGAATTTAAATGTGTTTATATACATATATACAAATGTATTTGTGTGTATACAGATACTTCCATGTAAATTAATGTAGTTTCCATCGACCACAGCCCTAATACATGATTTTAAATATTAGGAAATAGGACGCGTGTAAGTCAAGGCATGAGGGTGGGCAGGAGAGCACTTTAGAGCTCGGTAATCAAGTCCTGCAGTTCTCACAAGAAGAGTATGAGTGCAAACTGAGAAGACAGTGCCTGAGGGAGGAGGTACCTGCCTGCCTTCTGGAGCAGTGGGTCTTCCCATAAACCCATGTGACATGTTGTACATGGTACTCAATGTCATGGGACTGGCAGCTTGCCAGACTCCAATGTGCCTCCCCACCACAGGGAAGTAGTCTCTGAGTACCTAAGGACCTTCCCTGGAACCTGTCATCTGTTAAGTGTCTGTGGTCCATGGCATACCTGGAACCAAAGCCAGCTACACAGCAGGTGCTCAACATGGAGACCTTCGCAAGGAGCCCAGCAGGGAGGCCCACCTCTAGATGGCAGGAGGAGTAACGGAAAAGTCTGGGAATGGCAGAAATCACCGCTTCTATCCTCTGTCAGTAGTAGAAGAAGGCTGTGCTAGTCAGGCATCTCCAGACACAGAATCCATAGGATCAATAGTGTGTTTGTATATGTGCATGTGTCCATGTGTGTGTACGTATGTGTGTGTATGTGAGAGAGAGTACATATGCATGTGGGTGACAGAGACCTGGCTCACAACTGTAGGGCTGGCAAGTTCCCAATGTGTAAAGTGGGCTGGCAGGCTGCAGGCCCAGGGGAGGCAGCCTCAGACATCACGTGACGCAGGCTGCTGCTTCAGCCAGGCTCCCCAAGAGAAGTCCTTCTTCCTGGAAGACCAGTCGTTTCCCTCAAGGCCTTCCACTTACTAGATGAGGCCCACTCACATTCCGTGTGATTCATCACTTTCCCCAAGATCTTCTGATTTAAGTGTTAATCTCCTCTTCAAAATCCCATTCCAGCTTCACCTAGAACAGGGCGGTACCAACCTCTTGGCGACTGTGGCCTGGCAACGTCAATACGATTAGCCATCTCAAGGACACCAGATGCCCTGTGAGGTGCTAAAGGCAGCGTGAGGGTGGAGACTGGGAGGGCGCCAAAGGGCGCCCAGTGTCTCTGTCCCAGGAACTTGTAGGCCAGCAGCCAGGAGTCCAGCCCTCGGGTACCATGTGACACAGGCAACTCTGACAGCCAGAAAGGTGAGATCATGCCATAGGCCTAGACTCGTATGCTGGCCCCCGACATTCCAAAGTGGATTGGCAAAAGAATGCTTTGGAAGCCCTAGAAAGGGACATGTTGAGTCCTAGGGGCCAGAGCACCTCATTCTCTTGTGGCAGGGTCTCGGGACGGGTAAGTCAAGGCAACACAGGAGGCAGCCTCCCTGGACTTCAGCAAGGCCCCTAGGAGAAGTCCTAGCAGCCAGGCAGAGAACTGAGTTTAGTAACAGGCTCAGTGATTCCACAGTTGGTTGACTGACCCCAAATTTTGCCTGATGCTGTGGAGACTCCGCTCTCTTTAGTCACACTCCACACAGCCCCCCTCCACTGTCTTGTCTACCACTAGTTCAATGTCTTCATACCAGTATGGATGGTGTGTGTGTGTGTGAGAGAGAGAGACAGAGACAGAGACAGACAGAGACAGACAGACAGACAGACAGACAGACAGATGAACAGACAGACAGACAGACAGAATCTACTGATGACCCAGTCAAGCAGGAGGGTGAATTGATGAGCTCACAAAGATGACGCTTACAAATAGGGTAATACCTAAATAGTAAAACAACAGAATAGCATTAGCTTATGTACATCTGTGTTTAAAAAAGAAAAAACCAACCGCTGCCACTGTTCCTAACATAGATGACTTCTAACATAGTTTCTAACATAGGTGACTTCTCTTTTGTAATAAAATTTAAAGTGGGAAAATATCTTGCAAGATCCACTGTCAAGAGAAGTGGAAGGGACTGGGGAGATGGCTCCACAGCACAAGTGGCTGCCTGGCAAGTACAAGGTTGTAAATTCAAACCCTGGGCCTTCAAAATGAAAGAGAGAGAGAGACAGAGAGAGACAGAGACAGACAGAGAGAGACAGAGAGAAATGGAGTTCTGGAATGTCCATTTTCCACAGCTTTCTGTGGTGCACCAGTAGGCACCTGTGAAGGGGGAGGGAGGCAGCGGCCTCCTTCTGTGCTGAGCTGTTCAATTTTCACCTAAAATGTATCTAACTCTAAGACTTGCAGTGTTAGAAGAACAGGACAGCGGAGAAGATTCAGGGCACAGTGACCAGCCAGCTAGGGGGCCTGCTAGGGGTGAAGCAACCCAAGGAAGTTTGGGCCCAGAATACATGGCAAGATGCGAAAGGAGGCTGACAGATGGAACCATTCCATGCCAAGAATGGAACATAGATCAGAGGTTGGTGGATGTCCAGTAGCCAGACAGATATAATGAAAATTAGAATTTTCTTTTCTTTTTTTTTTGAGACTGAGTAGTCTCACTACACAGTTCAGGCTGGCCTGGGACTCACTTAGGAGCCCAGGCTTGCTCCACACTCACAGCGATCCTCCTCCTGCCTCAGCCTCCGGGGTACCAGGATTACAAATGTGCACCACCACACACAGCTCAGAAAATTAATTTTTTAATTTCCATTTTCTAGAATCAACGCCAGAGTTTGCCTCAGAAAGTTGCTGGAGATGTTAGTCATTAGAGAGGACATTGCACAGGAAGCGACCACAGGTCTCAAGTGCCTGTACTAGCGAGTCACTCGCCCCTCTAGGCAGGCTCAGGGTTATGCTGCAATCCCAATCTGGAGCAGTGAGTCACGGCCCCTATAACAAAAGCCTATGGATGTAACAGAAGCAGCCCACCTGGCACTTGCGTCGTCTTGTGTCACAAGACATTCACCCCACAAGCTCTCAGCCAATGAAATGTCAGCTCCTGCAGGAAACTGGCCTTCACAATGCCCGATGAGTCCCACAGATTAAGAAAGATTGGACAGCCAAGTCCTCCGCTGCAACATGGATGCACTCAGAGACAGGTGACCCCAAGGAAAGAAACACTGCGTCCACCTGCAGCATGGTGGCAAATTGGGATGGGGAAGGAAGTATCCGTCGCCACAATGAGAACGACCCTAGATGGGTACTGTGGAGTCACAGAACGCAGCACTGTGTGCTGAGGAAAGATTGCTCCAAATGGACCTTGCTCCTCAAAACAGGAAATGGCTTGCTATTGGGAACTAGCACCTGCTCCTCACAGAGCCGCCTCTCTGGAATCTCACAGATTTGCAACCTGAAAGTGTTATAAAGGACCAGGTCGGTAACCCAAACAAGCCCTGTGCTTCAGAAGCCAGCACGCGTGGCTTTGTGTTGGCTTTGCAAGTTCTTTGGGAAGAGTTTTTCAGGCCCAGAGCACTCTCTGTTGATACTAGGGAGAGTGACAGAACTATTAGGTGACGTGAGTCACGCAGGGGACCAGACCAGACCGTGGCCAAAGGCTTTCACTGTGGCTTCTAAACAGCCTCTCAGGGTGGTCTCCCCAAAAGAATTTCTGCCCTGTCTTGAGCAATGTCAGCCCCATCGGAGGAACGTTTCACTGTGTTTATTTGCATACTTGTGTCGTGGCAGGCTTGGTCACAGCAGTCACCTATCCTGCAGAACTGTGTGCTTCTCCTTCCATGTAGCCAAAGGACACCTGGCATTGTAACTCCTGACCCTTAGCTCCGTACCTCCGCACACACTGGCACCTCCCCTCTGCCCAGCTAATCTGACCTCCCTCCAGGCCTGGCATAAACTCCACCTCTTTTGTGAGCACCACAAGCCTGGGGACAAGTCGCGACCACACCTAAACTCCAGGCCACACCTTCTTAGTCCCTGTAGGACCTTTCCTTCCCCATTTGGCCTACTGCTCAGATCCTACTTCTCCAAGGTCACTGGTCACTACCACTGGGTGGCTATCTAAGTCACCCCTGGATCTTCACAGTGCTGAGCTGCACATGCGTGATTTTTTTTCACTTTGTATTGAACATCGCTACCCCCTTGTCACTATGCAGAAGTATTTTTAATAGTGTATTTCAAAGCAAGCTGGCTTAGCGTGTTCTTTTACTGTCCCTGGACAACTGTCTGCTTTTCTAAGCACTAAAAGCCTTATTCATGTGTCCTGGATCCATGCCTTAATTGAAGACAGGTTTGTCGTATGCATGAAATGCGTGCGGAGCACAGCACCTCAGAGCGTGTCCACATGTCAGAGAGAGCCCAGACTAACCCGTGCGTGGCCAGGGCAGGACAGTGCACAGGGACAGAACAGGCTGACAGAGCTGCTTGGGGAGGTGGCCTGAGCCGCTGCCTTTGCTCCCAAGGCAGCCAAGTCCTCCTTAGCCTGGATCTAAGGAGAGAATTCCTGGAATGCTGTTGGATGCATGAGCAACAAAACTGACTTCCAAACCATGGGACACATTTGAGTCGTCCACTGATTCCTTTATGAACAATCTCAAGGCGTATTGCACAAGATCCTAGGATATGTGGTTCAGTGAGCAGTGGACTTCACTGATGCCGATGGAGCACTTTTTTTAAAGAAGGCCACCGGGATACTCCGAGGTAACTATGTCTTACCTACCGCTGCAACTGCAGCTCCCGACCAGCAGCAGGAAGCCTCCAGCGCAGCCCAGAGGCCACTGCCCGAGCTGGGGCCCTGGTCACTCATGCCATCTGCACCCACAGAGCCAACAGAGGAGCTGGCCTTACTGAAAGAGTGGCAGGGTGCCACATGACATGCAGGTGTCCCCACGTGTCATTGGTGGCTGCTCAGCCAATATACACTCGAGGGACCCAGGGGAAGCCCCAGGGGTGCTCTGCTGACTCAGTAATAACTGCATGCTTAATGCTTGGCTGAGGGAAGCTGCCTGCGCTCCGGCCCACCCCTCACACACGGCCAGTTCTCCTGACCCAGCTGCACAGGTGCAGGCCCCAGGCAGCCACCTGCTCCATGCTCTCAAAGTGGCAGTGCGATGCTTCCCACTTCTGCTGGGTCCCCAGCCAGCTGCTCTGTCTGGATCTTCATGCCTCTGCCTCCTGCAGTCCGGGGTGCTGCTTCGGGGACATGCCAGGCTTCCATGCTGAGAAGGACTTGGGATTTTTTATTTGTCTTAGGTTCTGTTGTGCCATGCTCTGTTTTTGTTTTGTTTTAGGACTTGAATACTAAACTCAGGACCTTTGCATTGAGCTCTACCCGACTCCCCTTTCATGGAGACAGGTCTCATAGGAACGTGGCTCAGGCCGGTTCAGGCTTGCCATCCTCCTGCCTCAGCCTCTCAGAGTGCTGGAGTCACAGGCCTGCTCTACCATCCCCGGCTGGAGAACCACTCCCCAGGAGCTCTCAACCTCCAGACATCTTCACTTTATTTCTACCCACAAGGCTTCTATTGTGAGGTGTGCATTCCTCATGCCACTCCTGCCCAGAAACCTTTTAGCACCCCCAAATACATAACCTTCAGATGAATACCTGGCTCCAAAATCTGCCAACTGGGGACTCCACAGACAGCCCTCGCTGCGACCCACCTGAGCAGAGGAACAAGAGATGCGTCCCACAGGCCACAGGCTCTGCCCCGATGTCATTCCTGCTAGCTGCGATTCTTTTCCCATGCTTCAAATTCCCATCCAAATGTCACCTATCCTGCAGTCCACAGTAATTTATCCCTTCTACAACATCCACATGCCCTGTCCTAAACCACATTCTTTGGAATCTGGGCTTCATGACATGCTGCAAGGAAGGGAGGAAGAGGGGGAGGAAGGGAGCTAGGAGATGCTGCGTATTTTGTGTCATTTTAAATGGTCTCATAGCACATGTCTGAGTATTTACGGTGTAAAGCCAAATGATCTGAAAAGTCCCACAGATTTAAAAAGCAAAACTAAACTAAACATTTCTCTTGGCCGTTCCAACCTGACACCTGATTGTAGGTCCCTTGGGAGCCTGGCCTTTGGGGTCCACGCTGCTCACCAGCACCCTCTGTCTTCCCAGACACTTTACAAGTGTTGCTGCAATACGTACACTGGCCTGAAACGCAGCAGGGGCAGGCCTGCCCTGAGCCAGGGAGGCAGGTGCAGGCAGGCGGGTGGGACGTGCCACCTCCTGGCATCACGTTGCTGCAGTGGTCACTCTGTACTCTGGCCCCTGGGAGCTGGCCTGCCTGGGGCCCAAGTTCCACTGTCCAGGAGAGTCCACTCAGGAGCCGTGGCTTTGGAAGAGCCTGGATAAGAACAGGAGGTGAGCAGCAGGGTGGCCCCTAGGGTCTTCCCATGCATCACTGCCCTGGGCCTGGGGTCCCTGAACTCACACAAGCCAGGCTAACAGCCCCGTTCAAGGAGAGCCACAAAACGACACGTGACAGTCAGAGAAGAACCCGATGGAAAACCCAGCTCCTCCAGCCCCAAAACTGAGGATAAAGCAGAAAGCTGGTGTAAGAGGCCCATGCACAGCCAGGGCACGTGTGTCAGGTGGGGACAGAGCAGTCCCCACAGCCAGTCTTGCTGTGCCCTGGAGCCCTGAGCCCTGGGGCCAGGGCCAGGCAGGGATCTGTGCTGCGGAGCTGAGGAGCGGATTCAGCAGTGCTCTGGGCCTCCTGCTGGCCACTTGTTCCTCTGCACCCTGCCAGCACAGGGGACCCACAGCCAGCGGCCCGGCCGGCAGCGGGAGGCGACTCTCTTGCTGCATTCCATCCCTGCTTCACTTTTGCAGGCTGCTCGTAAGCCACATTTTATACATCAGGTTCCTCTGTTGCCTAAACCATCTGCACTAGGGTGAGATGGGCTCCTGCTTGTAGACCAACCCTGTGCCTCCTGCTTGAGGCTCCCCACCCCCCACATCTTTCTGCTTATTTTTAGCCCCACAAAAATCAGAACCACTTTCCACTTGGGTTGCCTGTCTACCTTCACAGTCGGGGTCAGGTTTTCTCCCTATACAGGTATCTGAACATGGCTCTTCCAGCAGCTGCAGGTTTTCCCAGGGGGCGCTGTCTGCCTCCTGGGCGCCAGCTCTGGCCGGCTTCCTCCTGCAGTGCTGCGGACCACGGGGTCCGCTGCTTCTGCCGTGGGCTCCCGAGCTCCCCTCGGTCTGCTCGCTGTCTCACGGCACCCACCATCTGGCCCGACCCCTTCCTGTTTCTATCTCACAGCCCCTCAAAGCTCGGAGCCCCTTTCCTCTGTCACTCTGCCCTGAAGTCACGAGGCAGCCTGGAAGGGAGCCCTGGGACCAAGCGAGGTGGGGCGCGCTCAGGGTGGGTCGGCCGTGGGAGTCGTCATCGTGGGGTCACAGCTCAACTCAGTCCCACCTCCAACTGGAAAGTGTCTGTCTCCCCCTCGCCCAGCACAGCGCCTTATAAACTTACAATTCAAGATTTCATCATGGAAAACTTGGTTACTTCATAGACTCCGGAAAAATTAGTTGCCCATTTAGGGAAAAATTATACCATAAAGTCAAATGCTTTCATATTTTAAACTTCAAAAATGAAATTATGGAGCATCAAAAGAACTGAGAAATTATTTTTCCTAAGTGAGGAGTACGGTTAGCTTTATAAGTAACTCAAACTTCAGGGCTAAAAAGGAAAATAATATTTAGTTTAAAATTAAACATTTCTACAGTATAAAAGACATGGTGGGGGCTGGGGAGATAGCTCCGTGGCACAAGTGCCTGCCTGGCAAGAGCAAGGTCATGCGTTCAAACCCCGGTCTCGGAAAAAAAAAAAAAAAAGACGTAGTGAACAAAGTAAAAAAAGATAAACTAGACGAAGCAGCACATATATTAAAAATGTACAATCCTGGAACAATGGGAAAAAATGAAGAGGAGGAGAGATAAAGGAAGGAGGTGTGGACAAAAAGCATGAAGGAAGGATAATTTATAAAAGAGCAGTGAATGGACCGCTGGCTTTCTTTTAAATCAGTTCTTTCCAGAACAATCTGATAGTTAACCTATTTATTATTTAAAATCACTTTCTGGAAGCCGAATATTATGCTTAGCATCTTTTTAACGTCTTGCCACAACTCCATTGGAATTCCTAGCAGGTGGGGTGAAGTGTCAGGGCAGCCTCCGGTACAGAGACCTCATCAAGAGACGCCCTGTACGGCTCACAAGACCAGAAAGAAAAGCCGAGGGGCGCGACTTCTACCGCACCGTTGGAAAGTTTCAAGGGGCGCCGTTGTGGGAGGTTCTTAGGGCGACCATTGAGTGTCCCCCCAGCAAGAGACCATCTGTGTCGTTTGTTTCCTATCTTTACTACTAAAAACTCCATACTGGCACAGAGACAGCCACCAGGAAGTGTCCCTGGGCACCCACATAGCCTCTTCCCTGTTCGGGGGCAGCTGACCCCCAGGGCACCTCTACCCTTAGGGTATCTTTCACCTGGTCCTTTTATATTCAGTTTCCATAGTACCTTTCCTGAAAGCAACCAGATGGATCCGCACCGTACAGGCAGCACTGTTTCCTACATCATTTTTGCTCCTCAACTTCACAGTAAAAGAACTCAACATTTAGAAGCTGGCAATTGTAGCAGATGATGATGACCTGGGGACCCTAATGGCAGGTGTACCCCCACCCCAGCCAACTCCCTGGGCCCAGGGAAGGCCCAGCCGAAGCTCCAGGTCACCTCCAGTTCTGAGTCCCCCTTCCCCATCTCCTGCCTTTGAATCAGATGCAGTTGTACTCTCTTGACAAATAGGCATCGCTGAAGGCTGCCTCTGCTTCTAAAATAACTTTCCATGAAATACTCTGAAAGAAGCTTGCCTGTAAATGCTGTGATATTATAAGAAATGCCCGTGTTTGTGTGTGGTTACGTCTCGTGTAACTGACTCCACGGGGGTTTCGAGGTGACAGTGACTCGCTCTTGTCATTTCCAAAACCCAACGTTCTTTCACTATACTGGGGCACCTTCTCGGTTCTTTAAACTATTTTTCTCTTCCAGTTCTCATGAACTGATGGTTCCTGTTTTTTTCTGAACTGATTGTCAAAGCCAGGTTCCGCCGGTCTCCCTGTCACCCTTGCCCTGTAACTGAGAGCTGGAGCCCAAGTCCTCACCTGAGCTGTGACTCGGAAGCCCCTCGGGAACCTCAGCCTCCCTCTGGAGGTCATCATTTGGGGTGATGCTTGTGAACACCAGAGAAAGGGAAAGGGGCAGGAAAATGACGACGTGGGTGAAAGTTCCGAGCGCGGAGCGGGCGGGGCGCTTGGTGGGAGTTGCGCCTGCGCTCTGAGCCTGGGGATGACAAGCGCTGGGGGCTCCTTCGTGAGGACACACTCCCGTGGCCACCAGGGTATGGATCACATCACAGGTGAGCCTGAAGCAGGGTTTCTTCTTCTTCTTTTTTTTTTTTTTAGCAAATCTAAAGACCGACTTCCAATTTTGAACCTCATTTTCTGCAACTCAGGAAAAGTTCAAATGACCTGAGAATATTTGACTAGTGGAAATCAAAACAGGATTCCTGGTCCCGCATCAGCAAACATCCCTGGGTGGCCGGCGATGCAAGCTGGCAGGACCTGGGACTGCGAGCGCCTCAGAGGCTAATGCTGTGCTCATTTGCAGGTGCTGCCACGTGAAGTGCCACAAACAAAGGGTGCAGCCACGGACACTTCCTGTGTCACAGTCCCGAAGGCAAGAAGCTGGGGTCGGTGGCTCAGCAGGATGCAGCTGCCTCAGGAGAGGGGATGTGCCCCCGGGTCCTCTCCCGGCTCTCTGTTGTCACACGGTGCCCACCCTGGGGTGCATTTGTCTCTATATTCCCGCCACATGCGAGGACACCAACCACTTGGGTTAAGGGCCCCCTCCAGCATGTCCCCATCCTACCTAATTGCTCCTGTAATGACCCTACTGCTTAATAAGGTCACAGGCTGAGCTCTGGGGAACACATGAATCTGGGGAGATCCAGGTGAACCCAGAGGCCCCCAGCGTTAGATGACTCACAGTGTCTGGACTCCTACTCACTCTCTGTGCTGTTTCCTCTGCCGCCCTCTCCCCATTCCAGACACCTGGTGGCCTTCCCACTAAACCTTGGTCGCTTGCTTTCTTATCTGAGTCAACGTCTCTGCCAAAAACGAGCCAAATCCACGGGTGCCAAAAGCAGGGTGCTCCAAGTAGGTGAAAATCCAGCTGCCGATGACAGGGTCCTCAGGAGTGGTCCTTCTGGAGGATCCACCAGCCCACCTGGGGTCTGGATGGAACCTGACCAGGCCTGATGAGAAGGGGGGAGGGGCTGGGCTGCTCAGCTCAGCAGATATCGGCCACCCTGCGCCTCTGTGTGTCAACTGCCGGCCCTAACACTGCTGTAAGGCAGAATACACGAAGTATTATAGATCCCAGAGGCTACAGCTCTAAAGACGGTTGTCCCCTTCCCTCATGTGGCATGCTGTATGCACCCAAAGGTCCACTGGAGGCAGGACACGTGGCTGAGGCCTGGAGGAGTCATCCTGGCCACTGTCACCATGAGGACCCTACTGTCACTGGAGAGCTTTGTTTCAAATGTTGCTGAAGTTTCCTCTTTAGACACCCACTTAGTCTCCACTTCCTCATCTACCTGTTTTATAAATGCAACTTGGCTTCAGGATGACTCTGGGGATCTGGGATGCTCATGAAGTGCACAGTGTCCAGGTCCCTGCTCTCCTATCTGTGACCCTGAGAATGAAGTCCTGTCCCCTGAGAGTACACCTCAAAACCACCACTGGCCCTAAGGACGGCAACTCAGCCCTCCCCCCGGCCCCCCCTTGGGGGGGGGCTTTGCTGGAGACAGAACATATGTGGTGGCTTCCTTGTGTGCAAGGGCCTCCTGTCCATCTGTCCCCACCTCCCCTGGGGACACGTGGATAAGTACAAGGTCCCACCCACAGGACCCAGAGGGAAGCAGCTAAGCCAGCCACTTAGGGAGCCACTCAGGGAGCCACTCAGGGAGCAAGCAGTCAGCCAATGGCCCTGAAGTGGCAGCTGCACTAGGAACATAGAATTAATGCTAAACAGCTACCGTGGGGCCAGGGTATGGTTAGAGATTCTGTCCCCAGCACCACAAAACAAAACAAAACTACACTGATAGTTTCCGTGAACAATCAGGTAAGGTAAAAAAGAAGGCTCCTCTTTGCTTAAAGAAACTGAAAGGACCCATGAAAATGGAAGCAAATGGTCTCAGAGGGAACCAGAAGGAAGACAGGGAGAGAATGTTCCTCATGAGGTAACTTTTCAAATGATTTCATTTTTAATCATACGGAAAAATGAATTAAAACTGGAAAATCCTGGTCCTTTATCTGCCTCACGTACAGACTGAAAGGTCCTGCCTGCCCCTCTCAGGAGCTGCTCGGAGCTCCTCTGAGTCAGATCGGAAGCCCCAGGCCCTTCCAGGCACAGCCCGGTCTGTGGCTGCAGGGGCCTTGGGTGGGACGCTAGGCCACAGCAGAGCTGCCTGACAGTTGTCTTAGAAAGACAACTGTAAAACTCAGAGCTGGAGAGATAGCTCTGTGGCACAAGTGCCTGACTGGTAAGTGCAAGGTCGGGACTTCGATCCCCGGTCCAGGAGGGAAAAAAAAAAGGCAACTGCGTCCCCTGAGAAATAACTCACCTGAACAATCACAAAAATATTTCAAACTGCATCTGATCTTGGAAAGCAAAACTCAGAGCAGGTGGACCACACACAGCCCACTGGAGAGTGGAGTCTGAGAACGCTGGGTCTGTCTAACCCTCAGAGGCCTCAGTTTACTAAACTTTAACCTGGGTTTATCGTATCCAACCTTTAAAAAGTGGGATGTGGAGTTTAAATAAGTTTGCAGGCACACACCCCTGTCCCCTTAGGCGCCCCACAAATCCTACCCTCTCCATCCCCCACTACTGCCAGGACACCCTGTCAAAATCAAATTGACTCGCTCTGAGCAGCAGTGTGGTTGGTCCCTCCTAAGTTTAGTACAAGATACAGAAAAAGCCTGCAGCCTGCGAGGCAGAGGCTCCTCTTCCCCACAGCAGAGGACGAGGGAGAATACTATTCTCTCTTTTTCTTTTTCTTCTTCTTTTACCAGGGATTGAACTCAGGACCTGGCACTTGCCAGGCAAGTGCTTATTCTACTGAGCTACCTCCCCGGCCCCCGAATACTATTTTCTGAATCACTTTGCTCATTTGCTCAGATGACTCTGGGCCTCTGGTTTCTGAAATGTGAAGAACAACTGCCGCCTCCGCAAGGCAGCCGCCATCCCCTCCTGACTCTTCACAGAGAATGACGCAGATTAGAGCTGAAAGATGCGAGGCCAGGCTGTGCCCAAAGGTGACAGCAACAGCAGCTATTTGTCCCCTCTGAGAGGCCATGCTCGACCTGTCCAAGGTCCCTGTGATGAGCTCAGCCAGTGAGCAGAGAGGACAGGTGATGTGATTCTGGCCAGGTGAGGCTGTCACCGGCAGCGCCATCAGCGGCCAGGACGTCCTGATCTGCAGTCACCTCTCGCGCTGCTGGGTGGCAGTCCGCCCTCAGTGGTGTCTCACTTCTTCCCTCCACAAATCTGACTGAGCAGGTGCTGCTGAGGACTCCAAAGAGAAAACTGCGCGGAGGGGAGATGGGCTGCCCGTCTGCCAGGCGGGGCCCCGCGGGACCCGGCTGAAGCAGCTGTCTGCATGGAACCAAGCGCTCCTCATTCACAAGCTCTGAGAATTGGGTTGTATATGAGCAGTGGCAGTCACCAGCCGTGTGTTTCCATCCTGGGTGCTGAAGGCAGCTTACTACTACCATCTGATTGTCAGCTGCCCTCATTGGTGAGTCCCCAGGTCCTTTGGGACACAGGGACTAGAGAAAGATAGAGAAGAGCAGGACCCATCAGAATGACTGAGTCTAGAGGGCCTCAAACTGGCTCCGTGGATGGATCCCCAGGGATGCCGTGCCTGCGCCACCCCCGGGGCGCACTGAGCCAGCAATTGAGACTGGGAGTGGTGGCACACGCCTGTAATCCCAGCTCTTGGGTGGCTGTAAACATGTAAATCACTAAGAGTCTGATCTAGTAGTGAAACCCTGAACACCCTGCAGACCCTTCCCTAAAAAAAAAAAAAAGACTGAGTCTAAATCGCCCTCACAGATGCCACTGTCCATACCCATTGCACTGTGTGTGTGTGTGTGTGTGTGTGTGTGTGTGTGTGTTTTACTCCCGTGGTCCCCATCTGTGTGGCAAGGGGAGCTACTTAAACAGAGAAAGGGAGGCACCCGAACGTGCCGGCTCTCTAGTGGAGTGCCACAGGTCTTTGCTCTCCAGCTCCACAAATCCAAATGATTAAGAGAAAGGGAAACCTCTCCCACTTCACAGTTTAAAGAATATGCGAGCGACGTCTAGATTAAACTCAGGACAGTATGAAGCTCTACTGAAGTTAAAAAAGATCAAACACATGAGCCACCGCCCAAGTGCAGCATGAGATCCATGTGGTTTTGCGGCTCCTCCCCACACAAAGGTGGAGATGGTGGTGGGCTGGCCACAAGGACAGCGTGGATGTGGGCAGTGGGTGTGGCATCACCCTCAAACTGGTGTTCTGGACAAGGTGCACAGCTGAAAAATGACACTGCCAGGAAGGCAAATCGGGCCGGGGGAGCTGACACATTGGGGTGAATTTTTTTCCTGGAGCGGTGTGGAGAAGGAAGAGCTTGGACACGGTGAGCGCGGTGAGCACCGGAAGTCTAAAGTGCTCTAGGATGAAGACACGTAGAAGGCACGCGAGTGCTTGGAGAGAGGCGCCGGCATTGCAGACCGTGGGTGCCTGGCACAGCTGCAGGCGTAGAGGAAGCCCAGCGTGCACCCTTGTCCCTCAGCTTCTGGGATAGGACAGACAGACGAAGACTGATGTGTGGAGTCACGATCGTCCAGGAAATCACAGTGACGACTGAGCAGCTTTGGGGACAGGCTCAGGTGCAAATGTCTAAGCGCTTGACGTGAGTGTGGCCCCAGACTGGACATCTCAGCCTGCCCTGCTGCAGGAAGGGAAAGACCCGGTCCAGATCAGCAGCCCCACGCCTCACCCCGGGCTCCTGCGGCGGGCAGCGCCCTCCCCACTCCGAGTCCCGAGGGGACAGAGTGTTGGCAACGTTGGCGACTCCGAGCTGCACGTTAGTTAGTGTCTCCTCCGTGGGTCGCGTCCCCACACCTGACGGAGCAGCAGGGGCATCTGTGTCTCGCTTGTGGCCACGCCACCACAGTGAGAGGAGGCCGGAACTCAGCTGGGATTGTGACTCCGTGTCAGACCCAACACAGCTCTGGGTCCCCCAGTTCTCTCTGCAAGGTCCCCGAAGACTGCTAAATCCACCCGGGGAAAAAAACAACCGGCACGGGCATGCTCAAGCCCACCCCTCTCAGCGTAGACGTGTTCTCGTCAGGGAAGGCCCCTGGCCGCTTGGGCATGCCCTCCAGCTCCCCTGCGCCCTCTGCTGGCTACTCCCTCACAACCACATATGCTCATCTCCTGCGGTGGCGGAGTTCCCTTCCCAGATATGGCGGGACAGAGCTCAGCTACTCCGGAGAGAGCCAAGAGGAAGGCAGAGTGTGGGACTCCTTGGATGCCGAAATCAGAAGAGACCAGTCACAGCTGGTCTAGACATCGGGGACCAGAGAAATGTCCTGTGCCGGGGAGCAAGTGGCGTGAAGATACTAATCCCTACAAGAACAGCCAGGACTGTAGAGTGCCTACTGCGACCTACCTGTGCAGTGCTTTCTGAGAATTTTTCCTACAACATTTGCCTTCATCCTCGGAACAACCGTTTCTGGTAACCATCCCGTATTTCCAATTTACAGATTAGGAAACTGAGGCTGAGCACTGGGTAACTCCCATGCATGCAGCAGGTGGCTGGCCACGCTGAGGATGGCCCTGTCGGGGCTTCATCACAGGCTCTGAGGCCTCCCCAAGGACAGATGGTCCATAACTATGGAGCACACAGCTCAGCACCTGGGGAGGAACCAGGATCAAACTCTGGAATATGAAAGGTAAGGTCAGGGCCGGGACAGGACCGGGTCTCGGCCCACAGTACCTCCCATGTGTTAGATGTCATCTGTACCCAAAATAGCTTGTTCTGTGCAGAACAGAGGTAACCTGAACAGCACAGGACAGGAGAGAGGAAGGTCACCAGCCACCTTCAGGTCTCTGTCCCCTCATCCCTGCAGCCTGTGTGCTGCTTAGCATCTATGCCTGAGCTCAGTGTAGTGCTTCTCCCTTCAAAAGCTGTCCAAAGCCAAGCTTGGGGACTTGTGGGCCACCAGCAGGAGCCAATCTCAGACTTCCACACAGCGGTCTGCTCAGTTCCTGGAGTGACTTTGTGGGAATATGTTTGTCCCACTTTGTCTGCATTAGAGCCATTCCAAGACCCCAGGTAGATGTCTGAAATGACTGATAGTACCTTAACTTTCTGTATCCTGTTTTTTCCCTTGACATCTGAACCTGTGATAAAGTAGAATTCATAGATCTGGCACAGTAAGAGATGCATACTAATAATAAAACAGGATAATTGTAACAGTATACTATCATTACATGGCCAGCGTCATTATTCTTGTGCCCTGGGGTCATTGTTACATACAACAAAGTTACTTGAACTCAAATACTGTTGTAACTGATGCTTTGACAGTCTGGTAACTGAGATTACAGCTAAGTAATTAACGGGCAGGCAGCTTATACAGCCTGGATACTCTGAACAGAAGGGTGGTTCATGCTCTAGGAAGCAGAGAGCTCATCACACTACAAAGCACAGCACACAATTTTAAATTAATCAGCTGCTTTTTTTCTGGAATTTAATGCTTTGGGGATGCTCCTTCACTGTGGATCATTGAAACCAGGAAAGAGGCACTGGAGATGGGGGAATCCACTGGAAAACTGTCCATCTCCACACAGGAGACTTCATGCAGAGCCCCACAGCCGGTGGCCATGTGTGGCTACATTGCAATGTGGATTAATTGATAGTAAATAAACCTTCCAGTCAGGTTCCTAGTCACACTGACCACATTTCTGTCACTTGGCAACTCCACGTGGCTTGTGGCCAGGGCACTGGGCAGCTCAGATGCAGAATAGTTGTTTCAGAAAGTTCCACTGGAGCACTCTGCCTGGGGGAGTCGGGAAGCCACAGAAGTCACCACACGCCTTCCGCGGCCCTCAGGGCTTTCGCTTTCTGCCCCCCATCTGTGCCTTTTGCTCCTTTCTCTGCCAAGGCTAGCAGCCCCAGTGGCACCCTGGCTCGCAGAGGCCGGACACACGCATGGTGGGACAGTGACACGTCTCTGAGGTTGAAGTGGGCAGAACAGGCTGAGCTCACCAATAGCACCCCAAAGCCAAACCATGCCTGGCTGACCTACGGATTTATGTCTCCATGATATCTCACTCTTCCTCTGCACTCTGCAGCAAATCAACCAAAGAAAGAAGTCAAGTCTCCAGGCAGGAGCTGGAGAAACTTCATGCATCAACCTGCAGCTGGCAGCCTCGTGTGGCTACACTTACCCTGGAAGTGGGTGATATTAAAGAAACCTTTCAGGGCTGGCCAATTAGCTCAGTGGATTAAAGCACCTGCAAGCAGGAGCAGGGGCTGGGGGTTCAATCCCCGGGGCCTACTGTGCCATCCCTACCCCCCCCCTTGGCACACTGAGATGGCAATTGAGACTGGGTATGGTGGCACACTCCTGTAATCTCAGATCTTGGGAGGCTATAAACAGGTGGATCACTAGGAGTCTGGTCTAATAGTGAGCCCCTGAACACCCTGTAGACCCTTCCTAAAATGTAGATATATCAATCAATACATAAACCTTTCAGTTTCCACAAAGGCCTGTAGCCATCTTCCTGTGCTGCCGTCTTTAGCAACATCTTCCTCCCTCCAATTGTCTCATGATTTCAGAAAGGCTGCTGGAGCTCTAGCCTTCGCCTCACAGAAGCAAGTGGTAAGCACATGATGAATTAAGTCTCTTACAAGCTTCTCTTAGAGAGCTTTTTCAGAATCCTGAGCAAACCCTTCTTCCATTGACCGTCCTGTCTGTAAAAGAGCCTGAGAGACCCAATTTTTAGACGGAGGCATATTGCTGTCCTTGACAACATAAAAGTTACTTTTGAAAACACAGGAAGAGGAAGAAAATGGACACGGGGCAGGGGACCAGAGATCCTTACGGCTAGCTCTGTGCTAATGTCCTCTGCTCTGAGGGTATAACTGTGGATACTTGGCTATTTGGTGATGAGGCCCACTTGGAAAAATAACCAGAAGTAACAGAAAAGAGCCAAGGAGCCAGGGTCTCACTATGTAATTCAGGCTGGCCTCAAATTGGTGGCCATCTCCTGCCTCAGCCTCCTCAGAGTGGGAATCCCTGGCATGTGCCACCACACCTGGCATGTTTAGTAAATATTTATCATTCTCTAATAAAATGACAGGGATAAACCAACATTGTCCCACTTGCTGAGTGACACCAATGTAGCTGCATTCTGGGGCCTTTGCACAGGGGACCCCCGCTCTGGCCCACAGACTCGTTCGTGTGCGGTGAGTTCTATCCCTGTCATACACACATGGTCCACATGAGGGGCACAGGGAGCCGGGGTAAAAGGAGGTGCTGAGGTCCCCCAGATGAGGACAAGGGCCAGGCGAGGTCTCATGGGCGCAACACACACCAGCGTGTCCGTTGTCAGTGCCCAGGAGCCATGAGCACGGCGCCACACGGCTCTCAGTTCCAGGGCCGTGGAGTCTGTCGCCGTTCTTCAGCCTGCTCAGTGACTGAGCCCTGGGACCTGTCAGCACAGCTGGGGCCAAGGGTCCCCTAAGGCAGCTGTGGGCTTTCAGGGGTGTCGTTTGCTGTTACTCCACCATGGGGCTAAACTATCCACAGCCTTAACCTCTTCCTTCCTCCTTCCCTCCTCGCCCCTATCTGGAATGCAGAGCCTACAGCTCCAGCAGCCTTCTTTTTACTTATTTATTTGGTACAAGGTGTCACTATGCAGCTAGGACTCATAGTGGTCCTCCTGCCTCAGCCTCTCCAGCGCTGGGATCACAGGCGCAGCACGGCGCGCCTGGGCTCCACACGGCATGCGGTGCCACGGATCAAACCTGGGTCCTTGCACTCACCAGGCAGGCACTTAGACCACCGAGCTGTCTTCCCAGCCTCCAGCAGCCTCCTTGAAAGCCTAACACAAGTTGGAGGAAGGAAGCCAGTGCTCGAAACGCCAGAGCAGAAGGGCGGATGAACTGGCTGCCTGCGGACCTTGCCCTGTACAACTTGCTTCCAGCATGAGAAAGGTGCAGGCGCAGAATCGGGACCCCGTTTCTGTGCGAGCACAAGCGAGCCTGATGCTTCGCGGAGTTGCCACTATCTTGTACATGGGCCTTCAGGTCTGGCTGAATGCAGAGAAGCCCCAGCGTCCCCCACAGACTTGGTCACCTGTCCAGGGAGAGGAGCTGAAGTGACGTTTCCTGCCGTTGTTGAAAATTCCATTATTTTTCGGATTACAAACTTTTACAAGGCCGGGTGGGGGAAGGGCAAGAGCGCTCGCTTCAGGGTAATCCAGGTAGAAGCAGGAGACAGGCGGAGAAACCGCAGCGGTGAGATCCGCCGCCACGCCCAGCTTCTCCGATCACGCCAGACGCAGGAACCCTATTCATTCATTCCTGTGGGTCCGACCTCCTGCCAAGCGAATATTGGCTCATCTTTGCCTCAGCTCTGTGAGCCTCAGAACCTTCCAGAACCATGAGAGCGCTGAGTTCCTGACCCCCCCAGGGCCAGCCAAGTGGGCAGAGAGGGGTCCTCAGGGTCACACCATGAATGATAGCTGCCAGGACACCCCACCGCAACACGCACAGTGACTCACACGCACGCACTCGTGCACGCGCTCGCACGCTCGCACGCACGCACGCACGTACCCAATCTACATGCCATCAGCACATGCAGTCTCAGCCCTGGTGAAAGCCTGCTCATTCAGAGCGGGGACGTAGAGGACTCCAAGCTTCTCTTGGACGGGCAGCACTGTGGGGCATAGCCATCCATAGGACCGTGGGCTGGGCCAAGGCCTTCGCGACACTGTGCCCTCTCATGTGACCTTTAGAATTGGCGAGCAGGGGCCCTGCCATGCTGAGCCCAGTCTAGTTTTAAATGTCTCTTACCTAACTTTTTCACTATGAGTCACCCCCTTGTATTGTCATGATTTTCAAATAACCAGGATCTGGTGGCTGGCACGGAAGGGGCTGCGCCCCCTGCAGGAGCGGGTCCAGCCTGCAGCCAGGGCTCCAGGCCTGCCGCCTGCGGGCCTGGGTTACACACAAGCCCTGCTGGCCGGCCACCTGCGCCTCCTGTGTCTCCTGTCCTGAGTGGCCACATGGGACTCCTCTGTCACCTATGTGTCTTGGAAGCGACTGCCATATATAGGAACCGTAGGACTTGGAGTGAGGCGAGAGACCTTTCTGGGGACACTGGCAGGGAGAGGGGTCAGCAGAGCACACATAAGGTACCACCATGTGCTTGGTCTGCACGCAATGGGAGCTGTCCTTCTGTGATCACGCTGGTGACAGTGATGACAACACAGCATCCAGAACCTGAGGTTCTCCCTGGGGACAACCAAAGAAAATTCCTTCCCTGCCTAAAGATCCATTCTCTGTGAACGCAAGACTTGTCCTGGGCGTGTGGCTAGGACGCAAGGGGCTTGCTCCAGAGGCAGAGAATCAGCCGCTGATGGATTCCCCAGGACCGGGCTGGTGCAGTGAGGATCCTCATGTCACAATGGGGAGGGCGGGACGCTGAGAATTTAAGGAACTTGCCCTGCCCAGGGGTGAACGCTCCACATGGCTGCCGGGAGTGGGGACACAGCTAGGCAGGAGGTGCTGAGAGCCCAGGTGACAGAGAAAGTGGGAGGCAGGGTCACCAAGCCACCAGCTGTTCCCTGGGTAGAGGACACCATGACAGTAGGACCTTGGGAAACTTCCTGATGCCACCAAACTGAGGGCATTTTCTCTTTATAGTAAATTTCCTCTTAAAATGTATGCTAGTTTCCACCATAGAGAGTGCCCTTCTTTACCCACTGCCTGTCACCAGGCGGGGTTGGTCCCTCCACAGCGGGCAGATGCTGTCCAGATGTGTCCTGTTTTCATCCTTCTGACGATTTTGCTTCTGGCCCTGGTAAATGACTTTCTCCTCCTGGCAAAAGTGATCAAGTATGGATTCCCAGAATCCACCCACGCAGTTCCCCAAATAATCCGTGGAAGAACACAGCCAACATTCAGACCCAAAACAGCCAGTTCAAAACCATTTCTCGGCCCTCCCAGGAAAGGTTGCAGCCTGCGACCCAGTGGCGAGCCCCGTGCTGGGACCTGTGCAAGGACCGGTGTCTTCCTGGGACCAGAACCGGAACGTGGTCCACACACCCTTGGGCTCACTATGGGCGATCGGCAGTCAGTCTTGGTGGCTCTCATCTCCGTGAAGGTGGCCTTGCCCTGGCACTCACAAAGGTGACTCACGGAGAGGACCCAGCACTGGCCTGCCACCTTGGGGAGGGCTGGAATCTGTCCTGCAGTGCTGAGCTGGCTCTCGGTGGCCCCGGCAACACCCCCTGCCGGCCTTGGAACAGCAGCAGGAGCACCCTGCTTTTGAAATGATCTAACTACCCCAGAGTCACCGCCCAGCACCTTCTAGGCCAGGGGACTGAGGACCCAGTAGCCAGTACTTACAGCACCTTCTACAAGGGGCCTGGCTCTGAGCATGGGGCAGATACCACCCCCCTGAGCCTGGGTCACCCCTGTGGCAGCTGGAGGCGTGCTCTGGAGCCCCATCATCCTGGGGGCTGAGTCTTGCCCGAGTGGCGCCATCCAGGGCTTGTGGCCTAGGGTGTGGCAGGGCCTGTTATCTGGAGGTTGGACCCCACCCATGGTTATCTAAACTCAGAAAAACAATCCTGAGCAGACAAATAGAACTAGAAGGGGACAGAATCCCACAGGGCCACTGAGCCGCCCACCCGCAGCTCTAGCCTTTATTCTTTATTTTATTTATTTATTTATTTATTTATTTATTTATTTATTTATTTTTTGTCTTTTTGAGACACGGTCTCGCTATGTAGTTCAGGCTGGCCTTGAGCTCACTTTTGCAGCCTAGGCTGGTCTTGAACTCACACCGATTCTCCAGCTTCAGCCTCCCAAGTCCAAGTGCTGGGATGACAGGCATGCACCACCGTACCCAGCTTAGCCTTAATTTTTTTTTACAAAATTCTTTCAACTTCTCCCTCCCTGTGTTTCTAAGAAAAGAGAGGTGTCAGGGAAGTCTCCCTCTTGCAACCTTGCTCTCAGATCTTAAGCTGACTGTGTCTTCCCACTTGGCCTGCCACTAGCAGGAGGCCAACCTCCCCCGCCCCCACCCCTTCCCCGGGTCTCCCGCCCAGTCCCTGGGCATCTATGGCTCAGAGACAGGGCATCAGCATGGGATGCCAGGGGCAGCTGCAGCTCTGAGCGCCCTGGCCCTCCCTAAACAGTGGGTTTTGCATTAAACAAACTGTTCAGTTTTTCACAGGAGCGAAAAGTCAACCACAGGAGCCAAAGGAAACGCCCAGGAAACCTAGGAAGCTGAACATGCTGTTCCTGACAGAGAGACAGAGCCCTTAGAAAAGCTGGTCCTGACTGCACCCCGCAGGAGCTGGCACAGAGCTGAGAGTTCGTCCCCTGAGCAGCAGTGACATGCAGCACTCATGTGAACAGAAGATCCTACAGCCAAGCCCCGGGGGGCTGGGGGACCCCTGCCATGCCCAGGCGCTGATCCCAGCTGGTCCAATTACAGAAAGCAGTGCTGACTCATTATTACCCCAGGAAACCTGCACTCTCAAAGGCCAGCACCAAAAAAGCTCCCTGTCATGCCCTGCTGGCTGGGGCGCTGCTTTTTAAGCAAATTTTTTTACAACATGTTTATCATAAAGTATTTATGACATTTTTGCCGTTTCATTTACAGTAACCAGAACGACATTTAAAGACATGCTTCCTGTATTTTATTTGACAGTAAAGCTCACCTCCACCAGAACAGCAACTCAGAAAAAAAGCCACCAACCAGTGTCAAGTTGGACCTCAACCACTGCAAACAACCCCATCCTCAGCCTTCCTCCTCCTAACCCTCTGTCCTAGCCCCCAAAATATTTTTTTATTCTTCAGCATTCATGGAAAGAAAAGAGCATAAAAACAGCTCCTGATGGTGTGGTTCATGCACATTTGGAGAGAGAAGCCAGACTCTGCCTTGTCTTTGCATCTCTGGCACTGCAGCCAGGAAGTCGGGTAGCTCAGACCGGACCACTCAGACCAGGCAGCCAGAAAGGGCTCAGGGCTCTTTCCTCCACCACTGAGAAGCGGAAGCTCTCTCAACCTCAGCGGCCCTGGCTTAGCACAATTTCACCCACCTCCGTCTCCGAGCTCTGCGTTGGCTTCTGGAAAGGAGGTCCCAGGCAGCTCAGTTTCCAGACAAGCACCACTATCTCTGCCATCTGTTCCAAGACAACGGATAGGGCAGGGAGCACCCACGCTAGCCCAGCAAACGACCAGACAGCTCCCCAGAGAGCCGGGCTGAAACAGCCCCTCTGGGGGGTGAAGGCAGACAGAGGAACTCGGCTAGAATTACAGATCTGCAAAGTCTAAACGAAACGCGGTGTCCACTTGAGGACAGGACAGCTTTGACGCAGCTCAGATCCCGTGGCACATGCACAAGCCATGGGAAAATGTCACAGACAAACTCACCAGGGAGAAGCTGAGGGCTCCACCTTCTCAGGAACTCTCTTCGGACTGTCCCTGAGGCATGCACAGGCTCAGGCACAGCGGCTGAGGTGCTTGGAAACTTAAAAAGCAGCTCCAATTCAGCCACTTGGTTTCCCCCATTCCCAAGGATGTCCACACGATTAAGACCAAAAAAAAAAAAAAAGGCGCACACCTCAGCCTGCATTCTCATTGGGACGAGATGACTCATGCTGACTCAGAGCGGCCACTTCCTCTCCCGACATTCTCTTCATACTTGTGAGCTGGGTTGGTCTGGTTCCCAGGGTCTCCGCCACCCTTCCGGAATGAACAGCCCGCCTGACCCCATATGCCTGTGGCCCCGGGGATTGGCTGCACTGGGGAACTGCCTCATTAAGGGATTTTGGGAACAACGGGAAGACTAAATGTATGAATCCCATGTGCATTTGAATGCTAAATACACCCCAAAACTGGGGTGTACCTTGCAAAGTGCAGGTAGGGAAAGGGCAAGATGCCGGCAAGTTCTCTAAGGCGTCTGGGTTTGTTCTGCCCTGCTAATCCTCCACTCCTTTCCTGCACCCTCCTCTGATCTAAAACTTTCATGGGATCTGACATCAGCAGTGCCTCCCAGGGAAGGTCTGGCACTCTGACTTGAAAACTGTTGTTGAATGTTTATATGCAAGAAGCGGGAGTTGCCCAGTTCTCTTTTGAATGATGCAGAGGGCGGGGCTGTCTTCCGCTGTTTGAAACATTTTTCAATTATAAGAAGCCCTGGAGAGAGGCTCAGTGGCCCCTGGTGCAGCCACTCAGGGCTGCTGCAACTGTACTGAGCTGTTTGGTAGCCTCTGCAGGGTGATATACCCAGTCATGCTGAAAGGATGTTTTTTAAAATATTTATTTATTTATTTATTTACTTACTTACTTATTTGCTTGGTACAGGTCTCGCTATGCAGCGTGGACTTGTAGGGATCCCCCTGTCTCAGCCTCCCCAGAGCTGGGATTACAGGCATGTGCCGCGATGCCTGGTTTCAGTGGCCCACATGGCGCAGGGTTGGCACAGCATGTGGTACCAGAGATCGAACCCTGGTCCTCACACTCACCAGGCAGGCACATGGACCACTGAACTATCTGCCCGGGCCCCTAAGTAGCATTTAGAATCTGTTGGTATGCAGACCCCATTCTGATGCCCCCAAGGCTATGAGAAAATAAGGATGTTTTGTCTGGGAGGAGAGCAGAGACCCAGGTGAGCCTTGTGGGTGCAGAGCTGTGTCCCTGTCATTGTCTTGGAGGGGCTAGAGGACCCATCTCCACTTGTCACTGAGTTCATTTGAGGGGAAAACGTTCTTGCCCCTTATTTTCTATCCCAGGTAGTTGATCAGGAAAACTGGACCATTTCCCAGCAGATCAAAGTCAGTGTTTTGGGCTCTCTGTGGAAACTGTCGCATTAGGGCCATTTGGTCAAATCTTGCTATTTTCAAAGTTTTGTTTGTTTTCATGTTCCTTTGCTAGTTTTCCAGAGAAGTGCAAAGCCTGTTGGTTTACCACACTATGTTTGTCTCACAATTCACTGTCGTGTGTTTTGCTTAGGGTGAAAGTGGGGGCAGGGTTGGGCCGTAGCCCCAGGGACTGACTGCAGAGCAGCCAGGGTGCAGCAGCCCGTGAGGGGAATGCCTTGACCAGGAGCTCAGCAGGGTTTCCAAGGCAGGGGCCAAAGTTGTTGTGTTTGTCCAACACTAGGCAAATCAGCCTTTCCCCTCAGTATGAAGACTTTTCTTAAGTCAGCTCATTAAACCCTAGGAGAACTGGGGCAATCTAACAAATAATTAAAAGAAATAACATCAGGGATGAAAAAAATCTGAACTAGTTGGTAAACACAGCCACGCCCTCATGCCACTTTACAGTGTTTTCTTCCACAGCAATGCTGTTATAATGAACCTTCTAGAACATTCTAAGGCAAGGCTTTCACCCCATAGCCAGGCCTTCTCCCAAAATAGCAATTTGAGGTATGGCCCTGGAGGATCTATGGGACCATGTCATCCCCTTACGGTACTACATGAGAAAACCTGTCAGTGTTGAGTGAGTCCTGGTTCCTCAGGGATCATCTGTTTCCCAGCTCTTCTTGTCTGGGCTGAAAATAGGAAAAGGATGTTAACGGGAGCAGGAATTGTCACTGGTAAGTTGAGAATTCATGAAGGTGTGTAAGCTCACAAGCCCGTCCCCCAGGATATAAGTAGAAGTTTCTAGAGTGAATTCTTTTAACTGGCTCGTGCCTGTATACACCACCAGAAAGGGATCAAACACAACATTTTGTGCATTGCTAGTTTGAAGACACTCTGCAAATATCTTCATGGGTTTTTGTTTTTGTTTTTCCAAAGAAAATGACACCATAACAAATGAGAGTGGGCTAAGGATGTAGCTCAGTGGGAGAACATTTGCCTAGCTTCTATGAGGACCTGGGTTCAATTCCTGGTACCACAAGAAAAGAAAGAGAGAAAAATTAAGTTTTGCTGAAATTAAAAGAAATCTCACTTATAAGGAAACTGCAGTCTGAAGACACAGGTTCCAGCCTGGCACAGAACCCTTACAAAGACTGGTGGTGCACACTGAGGAGTGTCTACATGGACGGTAGCTCTCCAGACCACCCGGCGAGGTGAAGGCCTCTGATTCCAAGGGTAGCCCTGTGTGGAAGGCAGTGACAAGGGACACAGAGCTATTGGAATAGCCCTCCACCCCAGGCAAGTCCTCAAGAGGGACTTGGTAAACATCTTTGCACACAATCCCCCTTCACACCAACATCTCCTCCCTCAGTTTATAGACACAGGGAAAGCAAAAGTGAATCAAAATCCTAACCTTACAGTGACCCGTCTCTTAAAACTATATGAATTCCATGTCATGAAAAGAACAAAGAAGCCAGATACGGCAGTACATGCCGATATTCCTAGCACTCAAAGAGACTAAACCGTAGGACTCCAAATTCTAGCCCAGACTAGGCAAATCAGTAACTTAGGGAGATCTGTCTCAAAATCTTTACGAAGGCACAGATATGCAATTGAGTGTAAATGCCCTAGGTTCAGTTCCTTAGGACTGGGAGAGGTGGTGGTGGAGAGAAGGAAGGAAGAGAGGGAGGGAGGAAGGAAAGGTGGGCCAATTAAAATGAGACATGAGCACTTCCCTAAAAGACCCATGCAGCTGCACCCCGCTGCTGTCCTCCATGAGCAATGCCTCGTGGTCAGCAGAGGATTTAACATGTTTCTTTCACTGGAACCAACAGAAAACTCACTCCTCATTTCAGGTCCCCTTCTCAGCCTTCCCTCTTCCCTAGGATTTCGCCCTCAATTTCAGGCTTTTCTCTCCCACCAGAATCTTCCTGTCATGGGCTGAGACACAGGCCCAGGCCTCCCTCATCTCCACCATATTGACCCCTGAGCTCATTTGCTGGTGCTGAGAGCACGTCACCATGGACTGGGAAGTCAGGACAGCAAGGAGATTTGCTTTGGCTCACGGTCTGGTCCAACACTGCTCAGGCACCACATCTGGTGATGGGTCCCAAGGTCACGCTGGGTGTCCCATTGAGAGACACTCACTCAGCTGACTGTTCCACAGTCCCTCTCGAGATAACTGGGAGCCATGAGGTCCTGAATGGACAAGCCCAACCTGCTCCCAAGGGCAGAAGCCTGATCACCTCTCAGAGCTCCCACCAGCTTCCCACCTTCACATCTGCACCAGTCAGGGTTTTATTAGAGAAACATACAACCCAAGATGTACAAACGTATAAGGAATAGCACAATTGGCCAGCCACAGAGTCGGATGAGGAAGCATGCGGAGGGCGTCTGTCGCATGTTGGATGCTGGCGGGTCCAGTTCAAGGTTGGAGCTCTCTGAGGTATCCATGCATGTCTGCATCAGGAGGTCCATGGGTCTGTGATAGAAAGCTGACGAGTCTGCATGGGAAGGTTGAAGGCTATGGTTGGAAGCTGAAGAGTCTGCACTAGAAGCCAGGAGATGCCATCCACGCTCAGGCAAAGACTGGAGCCCCTCTGAAGAGTGGAAGCCCACCCATCTCCCCTCACTTCCCTTCCATACCATCAGGGCAGTCAGTCTCCCTAGGTGCACCATCGCTCAGCTGACTCAGCTAAGCTTCTACATGTCGCAAGTTGACGTAGTCAACCACTACCACGCCTGTGGAGACTACATTTCTACTGAGGTTCAAAAGGGCCAAGCCATGTTCAGCCAGAGCATGTGAGATGGGCCCCAGGGTGGCCCCCACACTGCGCCTTCCATACTGGGTAGCAGACTGCGTTTGGAGGCCATGGACTCTGGTCCACTCTCCCAGCGGAGTACTGATGGGCTAAGAAAAGCCCTGGAAGGGCCACTCCGGACCACTGTCAGTGGGACCCAGCACCAGGCCTTCCCAGGCCTGTGCCAGCACATGCTGCTTCTAGCCACAATGGCAGGCTTCTGGGTCCCCAACTGGGGAAAAGCCCAGGACTACAGTGACTGCAGCAGGAAGGAGGTGACAAGAAAAGAATGCATGGGACTCAAGGGCCTCGTTCTTGTTTTAAGTTTCAAGTGTTCAGGACTGGATAGTCTGAAGGAAATGTGGGTGAACTCAGTCAAGGATATCCACTTGCACAGGTTGAACGCTGCACGGCCCCAGGAATAAATTCCCGCTTGCACAAGCGTATGTGGCAGAGCTGGGTGTAGGGCCAGACAGCGTCATCCCAAGAACACAGGGGGGCCTGTGGAGGTTGCTTGATCGCGTCAACTAGAGAGGATTAGTTAAGAGAAGCTTAGTTAAGTCAGCTCAGCAACGGGAAGGAGGAAGGGCAGCCCAGCTTTGTTTTCTCTGGAGGAGCTCCGTCTTCCCTTTCCCCTTGGATGTCGCCTAGCTTCCAGGACAGACTCTTCGGCTTTCAGCTCAGATCCCTCAGCCTGCAGGTGTAGACTTCTCAGCCTTCCATCACAGACACATCGGCTGTCCTGACGCGGACTCGCACAACCACAGCTGTGAGCTCCAGACCTTGGGCTCAGACTCCTGAGGGCAGATGGCCTGGCCTCTGCATGTTTCCTCATCCTCTGTGGGTGGCCACTGTGAGCCAATCTTACAGATTCTTTTTTGTGAATAAAATAGTTTATTTATTTATTTATTTATTTATTTATTTATTTAGTATCATGTCTTGCTGCTCCTAGTGATCTTCCTTTCTCAGCCTCCCCAGTGCTAGAATTATAGGCATGAGTCACCACTCCCAGTTTCAGTGGCCAGCATAGCATGCCATACTGGGAATCAAACCCAGGTCCTTACACTTGTCAGGCAGGTTCTTCGACTCCTGAGCTATCTCCCCAGCCCTTGTAGATTCTTATACATTCATTTATCTGGATATATGTGTTTCTCTAATGAACACTGATACAGGCTCCCACAGATGGGCAGGCTTGGTGTGTGTGTGTGGGGGGGGGGTCTGAGTCTTACTCCCCCTCCTCCACAGAGATGTTCAGACAAGGACCACCATCACTTGCTGGGGGACAGTGTACAGGCCTCAGAGCAAAAGGACAAATGAAAAGAGAGGATGGGACCCCAGAGTTAAAGCAGCAGTGCTTTCCTCCTCCCACGATGGAACTTGAACTTCGTGGTGCATCTTTGGTCGAAAGCCTCTTAAAGTAGAGGTGCAATATAGTCTGTGAAGTTGGAAACCAAGCAGCTCACTGCAAGAGAAAGGGCAACCTGGGTGCTGCTGCAGCTTGGGGAAGACCTGGGGGGCAAGAAGGAGGAGGCATAGGGGTACAGAGCAGAAAGAAAGCCCCAGCACCAGACATGGGAGGAAAGGAAGCAACGGGTTATGGAGAAAGAGAACACAGGACACGTGAGACAATAGAGGGTATGTGGCATTCGGTAGGAGTGAGGGGTGGGGACCACCCTGGAGGAGAGCCCTTGGACTTGGCCTTAGCAGGACCCACAAGTGAGCTTCCCCAGAGAGCAATCTCGTGCAAGCCAGCCCAGCCAGTACCTCCATGTTGATCTATGCAATCCAGAGCAGGCAGTGTCTACCCAGATTTCTGACCAACAAAACCATGAACTAATAAGTGGGGGTTGTTTACAGCCACTCAGTTGGTATGATTTGTTACACAGCATTAGGAAACTAATACGTGTGGCCCATTTGCAAAATGAGGACAATAACAACTCCATCCTCAAAGGGTTATATGAGAGTTAGAAGTTAACACCCTTTAAACATTTCAAATGACAATAATAGGAGCCAGGGATTTAGCTCAGTGATGCAGAGCCTTCCTGGCGTCTATGAGGTCCTCAGTTTGATTCCCAATACTCAAATTAAATAAGCAAACTAATTAAATTAAATGATATTAAACACCATCTCCACATATTGGCTATTATTCATGTGTGCCGTTGAACTGGTAGAAACCCCAGGAGCTGTGTGGTTGGTTGTTTGAAAGTTTCCCTTCCTCTGCAGTATTTGAATCACAGGCCACAATTAAAAGTGCAGAATTTAAATAAGTGAATCACTCGCTAACTATGCTGCATCTTTTAGAAACAGTGCTTATGCATAAGGTGCACAGTCATAAAATGTGACTTAACAGACCAGACCATGATAAAACAGAAAGCTGTTCGGAAATAGGAAGCCAAAGGCAGGACGTTTGGAACTCAACCACTCCACAAGTATGTAACGAATGTGCTCCAGATGCCAAGCTCTGACACAGCAGGAAGGAGACAAGACACAAAAGGCCTCTGTTCTCTCCTGAAGCTTATGTTCTGGTGATGAGATAGATAATAAGCCCAGGGTGAAAAAAAGAAGAAGAAGAAGAAAGAGAGAGAGAGAGAGAGAGAGAGAGAGAGAGAGAGAAATGGGAGAGCTAGGGAAAAGTTAATGAGGGTAGAGAAAGGCTTGAGACAGGAAGTCCTTGGGACAGAGGGGGTGGAGAAAGCACCAGGGAGGAGCTTGGAGCAAGAGTCAAAGGCAGTGTGAGGAAGCTGGAAGGTTGGGGACAAGACAGTGACACGGTCTTGTTTGAATATAACTCTTGCTGTATATGTGGAGCCCGTGTGTAGGACCAAGACTATTGGGGTTCTGCTCTGTGGCTGAGAAGGAGAGCTGAGGCCCTATTGGCACAATGTGTGGAGGCAGAGAGGTTGAGTGGATTGGGTTTGGGGCTTGTGATGGATAGAGAGTAACCAGGCCTCTCTTGGAGAGTTTTGGTTGGGCAAATGAGTCACTTGCTGAAAAGAGAGAGTTGGAAGAGCGGACGGTGTGGGCTGGGAGGCAACTGTGGGCTCTGTTCTGGCCTTCTTTGTTGGGACAAACCCTTCAGGCCTCGCTGGAGATGATGCCTGAGAATGTTGGTGAGCTTGGAATGCTGGGAATAAGTCTACGTTCCAGGCAGACTGAGAGTCAGTGTCCTAGAAATGCAATTAAAGTCCAAGCCTGAATGACAGAGAGAGAGGACATGTACTTAGAGCTGAGAAGAGAAGAGAGCTCTGTCCTCTCTACCAGTTAGATTGGAGGAAAGCCAAGAAAATCAGGGCTCAGAAGCCAAGGAGCGAAGGTTCCAGAAAGCAGGAGAGGCCCAGGCCAGTACGCTGGCCTGGCTTTAGGGAGGCTATGGTGCTCCAAGAGATGTGACCCTCAGATTCTGCATGGGGGACACAGGAGCCTGACAGCAGGGAGAACACAAGTGAAGAGGGCAGGTGCAGCACCCACAGAGGACCCTGTCATGAAAGAACCAGAGACATGGGACATAGAACTCCTCAAGGCCTTGCCAAGTACAGTAACATCACTTCAGTGGCTGCAACCTGGTCATGAACTGTCAACTTCTGTGTTAAGTACACGTCACAAGCATTCTCCCGGTCCGGAGCACAGGGATGGTATCTCAGCATGGAGTTCGTCCTCGGTCTCACTCAGCCCTGCAAATGTGTTCATGGTTTTTGAGGTTAGTTTGTGTAATCTGGGAAGACTGACTATTCTTTCAGAATGTTAATGCAAAACACATCAAGCAAAATTATTGCTAAGAAGCCAAAGCAGTTACAATTTTCCTTGTTTGGCTCAGAGGAAGAATTTATGAATGCAACGGCAAGCAACACCGGATGACAACCCTCATCATTTTGCATGATATGATGTAAATGGACTCTTTTAGGCTTGACAACTGACCAATCAAATTCCTTCATGTCCAAACCATTCTTTGGTTGGATGCAGGCTGCCCAGAGAGGCTGGAGCCGGTTCTCTGATGGACCATCTTAGTTCATGGTCCAGGGATTTAACAGCTTCTTTATTTTCACTTCATTATCCATGGCTCTACTGATGCCTTCAAAAACACCACAAAGGCATACACACCCCCAAGCAACCTGAGTTTGCACCTTGAAAAGCTCATTAACTCAAAACTCAAACCGTATTGAAAAAAAATTACCTCCCCCCCCCCCCCCCC
>PVKN010000064.1:0-71462 GCA_004027915.1 Capromys pilorides | reverse complement strand
AAGCCCCAGGTCCTGCCACCCCCGGCCAAGCCACTGTCATAAGACCCGCCTGCACTTCCTCCCTGGTACCTGCCCCCATGCTCCACCGCCTTCCTTGAACTGAGTCTTTCACTTTTGCAATGACACAAAGCCACAGAACGGATGGACGACTCGGCGGTGCTCACAGCTGCGTGGCTTCTTGGATCCAGTGGGGTCTGAGGGTTTGTCCTTGAGTCAGACTCACACTGAACCTGACTCCCTAATGCAATGGCCTTAGGAACCTGGGATATGGAGCCTCTGTTTCCCCTGTGTGAATGGAGAAGCACTGAGGTCCCAGGAGAGAGCCCTCACGTGGCATCTGGGGCCAAGGATATGAGACAATGCAGACCGAGTGCAGAGCAGCAGGCCAAGACCTAGCCAGGGCAAAAGCGGCTCTTTGCCCTAGACATGTTGCATTTTGTCTGATGGCATCCCTTCTAGGTGCCTTGTGTGGCTTTGGCAGGCTTGTCATCCTCCTGGACCTCCCATCCGTCACGAGGCCTGGCTGCATATTACAGGAATACATTCCTCTCTCCTGAAACAGCAGTCAGTCCCAGGCAGTATGGATTGGCCAGCAGAGCCACCCCACAGTATTACTAGGACCCTAGGCCCCTGTTTTTTGACTTTTATCTTCTAAAAGTGACTTCCTGGTCTACAGTAGCTATTGGAACTCTGGCCAAATCATTCATATGCTCCAGATCAACAGTAAGAAGTGAAAAAGGACAAAAAATAAATGTGTGACACATTGCCATCTCCACTACTGTATAGTTGTACTGAAATTTCACCAGGGTGTGAAAACAGTCACATGGCTTTACCCGGTGCAAGCTAGTCTTACAAAGTAGTCAAGAAGAGAAGGAGGTCAGGTAGGAGCCAGCAATGTCTGCCAAGGCACAAGATCCAGGTGGGCCATCAGTGCCCACAGGACACTGGATGAGAGATGGCCCTTGATGCTTTTGGTCATAGCTGGAGGGACCCAAGTCCAACTCCCAGCTCCCAGCACAGTCGGCACACAGAGCAATGTGACTGGGGGCTGGAAAGGGCACGCGCAGGAGGGACAATGCCACTGGTATTCACTGGATCAAACCATCCCCTTCATTTGAATGCATTTGAGTAGGGTTAATTAAAAAGCCAAAGGGATGACTTTACTGTGGCGAATGGGTTGCTCTATGTATTTATTAATAGTGCTATTAGGTGACCTCAGGGAGCACTATTCGGGATGATCCCCTGAAAGGCCTTAGAACAAAAGCGTCTGTGTCTTCCTGCACCTGACAATTTCTCATCCATCCCCTCACCTGAAGAGAAGACCTCTGCCATTCTAAGACCTGATTCCAATGTCCCCAGCCTCAGCCCCTTCCATCCACCACTCCCTCAATGGCTTAGTGATCTCTCACGCTTCACTGTGATCCTTCCCCTCCCACTAGACCGGAAGGACCTGGAGGGAAAATCCCATCCCACCCTCACACACTCCTACAAGTGACCTTTCTGTCTGTCACGGGGTGGCTGAATGAACAGACTGGGGTTTGGGTTATAAATGCAAACCATCCTCCCAGGAGTCCTCTGAGTAAGTGCTGCTGGGGGCGAACCGCATCCCGCCTCCACTGCTTCCTGGGTAAAGGAGACCTAAGGCCGTGACTTCTCTCTCAAGGGATCACTCACTGGGTGCGACCCATGCGAGCTCTCGGTTAGGGTTGAGCTCCCTGAGCAGGAGGCTACCTGAGCTGCAAGCCCTTGGCTCTGACACCCACATCTCTTCTTCCCACTGCAGTGACCCCGATTGTATGGTATACTGTGACTGAATGGGCAGAGTTTGCATGTTTGTGAAAAAAAAAGAAAGAAAAACCTATTGTTCCACAACTGATGTTGCTTAGAAATCAGTGGATTTGTTTTCAGGAAGAGGCAGTTCAGAAACCCGGGACCTCACGAAGCCAGAGATGTCAACAGTCCATGAATCCTAAGTAGGCAGAGATGAGAGGGAGCTCATGTTCGAGGGTCCAAGGCCCACTGTGGCTCTGAAAGAGATGAAAGGCAAGACCTGGCTCTAATAAAAGGAGAGCTATCAAGGGGCAAAACTGGAAAGAAATGAGGTAAGCTGAAGCCCTGTGGCTCAACAAGAGCTCAGGATGGCTGCAGCTGTATAGAACTGACCACAAGCAAGAGATTAGAGGCACACTGGGGTTCCAGGAGCCCAAGATGTCGACGAGATGGTCAACTGAAAAGCATTTTATGTAAGTGCCTCATGTTGACCGATTGTGCACGGGAGCTTCAAGAGGAGCAGTTTATGTACACAGTGGAATATCGCATCACCATAAAAAGGATGAAAACCTGCACCATAGAGGAACGCTGAAAATGCCGTGCTGAGGGAGAGAAGCAGATCCGGAAGCACACAAGCTGTGTGATTCCATCGACATGAAATGTCCAGGTCACTTGGCCCACACAGACAGGAAGTAGCTCAGTGACTTCCGGGTGCCCAAGGGAGGAGGAAACAGAGAACAACTACTTAAAAAAAGCCATGCAGCCCCCACCAAAAGTGTTTCCCCAGTTTCACATCATAAATGGCAGCCCAAAGTACAGAAAATGGGAGCCTGCAGGGGTATAAGCCAGAGCCCCTAAGAACAAGGAGTGGTGGGGAGAGGCCACAGCACAGGACCCCTGCGCTGGGCACCCTGTGTGCTCTTGGAATGGCAGGGCTGCTGTCACTGCCCTATCCTCATCCTTCAGCATCTTGTGGATTATGTGCTACAGCTGTCGTATCTTATGCTCTATTATCTGTTTATAGGCCTCTGGGTTGAGAAAGCGCACTGCTGAGACTGCCATCTGCCATGGCGACCAAGAACATTCCACCAAACACAGCTCATGTGATAGCTGTGGCAGTAACTACTGCTTGCCCCAGCCCACATCTTCATCCCTTTCCATCTCAGTAATGAAGCTCTTGATTTTCAGCTGAACGCAGAAGTACCCTTCCTAGAACAATTTACATTGTTGTGCCCCATAGAGCTGGGGACAGCCACCAACTGGGAAGGGCAAGAAATGACCTGGAAGGAAGAAGTCAGTAAGGACAGGCAGCTGCCAGGCAGTCCCAAACTGTTTGCCTCTGGGGACTTTTACAGGGAAGGAGAGGGCATCTTGTCTCTGAGCTTTTGCCAATGTAGGTGTCTATCAAAGGCCACTGACCTTAAACATGGCTAGTTCAGTGGCTCTGTCTTTAGCAACTCGCAGCCCCAGACTGTGAGAAGCTGCAGGGCAGACTCAACCTTGCCATTGTCTGGGGTTGGGTGGGCATCTTCATTCTCCTAGAACTTTCAAGTCCATAGAGGCACTAACGGTTTCACACGTTGTCTTTATCAGAAGATAGAAGCAAGGAACTTGCCCAGTTCAAGCAAGACAGCCATCCCTGGGCCTAGAGGCCACCTCCCCAGCCACTGGGGCTCCCAGAGGGACCTGTGAAGAGGGAAGGAAAGTGGCAGGGAACACCGATTGCTGAAAACCTTTATTATATGCAGGATGTTTATTTGCATGTCCCAAAGAAAAAATTCATGGAAATTTTCGAATTTGCTCTCACGTTGTTTGGTTCTGTTCTCATTTTGTAGCCAACTTCGTCTACTGATTACCATGGACACCAGCTTCTGCTTCACACTTATCTCGTTTCCTCCTCCTCTTCCCCTCTTCCTCCTCTTCCCTCCCTCTGTCTACAGGCTGTATTCTCACTATATACATTCCACTCCCCCACTTTCTCTCACCTAGCTTTAAACACAAGCATATTCTCACATGTTTAAGCCTGCAGTGCCCAGCATGGAGGGCTGTTTCCACAGACACCCTGGGATTGTCCTCTGAGGTGTCTCACAGCCTGTCTTACTCACAAGGAGGATCTCAAGAACATCACCTCGAAATTGAGGCTGCTTCTCTCCCACTGAGTGGGACTCAGGACAGGGGCAGCCGAGGCTCAGGAGCTGCCGGCACTTGCCAGGCCCAGCTCCCCAGCGGCTGCCCAGCCCTAGGAATGCACACAGGCTTGGACCCCAAGAGGTAGGCCTGATTGATGCAGTGACCTTGAGACTGTTCTTGCTAGCTCTCAGAAGAGCAGAGTCAGCCTAGCTCGGTGACTATGACCGATGCCCCTCTGCTGTTGTACCAGGAAACAAGCATGCTTGAGGCTGCAGGGAACCACAGGCCAGGAGGAGGAAGGCTGGGCTGCCCATACTGGGCACTGACTGCAGAGTGGAGACAGACCAGGCCACTGGCCCACGATTTGACTGCACATAAAAAATAAAAATAAAAAGTCATCTTTTCTGCAGAAGCACAATGACACAGAGGCTTATGTATTTGTTGATTTCTGTATCCCCGGTTTCTAGGTGCCTGGTGCATATTTTAGTGTTCACATCAGTTCACTGACTAATGACTCTTGCTGTCAGCTTCCTTCGCTGCTGCTGGTTAGAACTTCACTTTGAAAGAGCAGAGGCTTCTGGGATACATAGGTGGTCTGTTATCACAGTGGGGCTACGTCCCACTGAACCCATCCTAAGCTAAAAATATGGACGGTAGAACACGCACTCAGCGCTCGTAACCTCCCAGACACGGTGGGGACACCAAGTGGCTGCCGGGGAGCTGCAACTCTACTGCTGACCAACATCCTGAGGAAGATTTGCACCAAAAAATCATCAAGATCTGAACCTTGAAGCGCAGTCCCTCAGGAATGCATAACTCTTTCACACCATATTATAGCAAGAAACTCTATTGAAACATCACATGTCAGGGAGTGCGGGTGTGCTCTGTGAGTAGCTGCCCCATGGGGCGACCGTCCACTTGCTCAACCCTGCTCCTCATGCTAGGGTGGACATGGCTTTACAAAAGGACAGAGGACACTGGCCACGACCCTGAGGGCCAGAGGGGCCAGTCAGCACAGATAAACCTCCCTATTGCACAGCCATTCTGCTCAGACCTCTTCTCCATTTCTGGTTCCTTTTTCCCCACGTGAGTGCTGCTGAAGCTCAAGGTCGGCGTGCGTGGGGTCAACGCCATCTACCGTGGGGGAGGCGGGCATGGAGGCGCTGCTTCTATCACTTATTTCTAGAAAGATGCAATGGAAGTTTCGAGTTTAAAAGAGTATTTTGGAGCCTGCGTGTGCTGAGAAATTGGACGTCCCTTATCCGTCCAACTGTACAGGCATTTGGACTCTCTTAGTTACTTTTCTCCTCGCAGAGACAAAATACCCAACATCCAAAGTTGCAGGGAAAAGGTTTATTTAGCTCACAGAGTTGTAGAGGTTTTAATTTATAATCGGATGGTTCCAAGGCAGGATGACATGGGCAACACTTCATGGTGGTGGAAGACAGCTAACTCAACAGGAGAAGGAGAGCCGGGCCTCTTCCTGTCCCTGATGCATGTCCTAGGATGATAGGGGTGATACATATGGATAAACACACACTCAGAAGATACTGTAACCAGACTTTATGGGGTTTGTTTTTTTTTTAATAAATTTGTTTTCTTCAGGATTTTTTTTTACAACTTTTAATAAGAAATAACAATGCGACAGTTGCAAAACACTTTAGTAGTACATTCCCAATATTTGATACACTCCATATTGTTGTCCTCTGTAACCAAACTTTAAAAAAGAAACAGAGTCATAGGGCTGGTGGTATAGCTCCGTGGGCTAAGCACTTGCTTAGGGAAGCGCAGGGGCCAGGGTTTGGTTCCTGGCCCCACCTGCTGCACTGGCCCCAACTCCTGAGCACACTGAGCCAGCGATGGAGTCCAGGTGCAGTGGCGTATGCCTGTAATCCCAGCACTTGGGAGGCAAGAAACAGGAGGATCACTATGAGTCCGAGCTGTGTAGTGAGGCCCTGTACCAAAAAAAAAAAAGAAAAGAAAGAAAGAAAATAATTACAATCATTATCACCTCCATCTTATGATCGACGTGAACATGTGCTCAGATCTTCCTCCATTGTGGTCACTGGGCCAAGGAACATGTGTCTTCCCATGTATTCCCCTGACAGGCAGATGCACTATAAATGAGGAAACTGGGGTCCAGAGATGACCTGTGGTTCACCCAGGGAGGCACGGCCACAGCAAAGCAGGGACCCACCCTGTCTCCGGGACCCATATTCCTAGCACTCCTCATTGTAGGGAAGGGTGGAGCAGAGCAGTAGGACGCCAGGCCCCAGCTGACGGAAATAGACTTTGTCCCAATCCCCTGGCAGAAAAGCAGGGCCGGACTCTGCCTCATGCTAGACCACACAGTAGCCTGCATGCTTGTCTCTCCCATTCGCCACAAGGTCCCCTTGGGACACTCAGAGGACAGCTGTGGAGTGGAATGGAAATGACTCAGTTTCCAGGTTCTTTTCATGTGCACATCCTCAAGTTGTACCTGTCCTATACTTAGCAGGTTGTGTGACTTCTTCTCCCCTGAGACAGCAGCAACTGAGCTCTGATGTTGGCCTCCTTTATGCTTGAGAGGTGGTGGAGTTGTGGGTTGTTGAATCTCTCCGCCCAGTCAGCTAGACTCATAAAACACAGGAGGCCATCGAACCATTCCTGAAACTGCCCTTGGCTGATGGGGTGGGCCTGGAGCAGAAGAGGGGCCTTCAGGCACTTCTAAAACCAGGAGAGGTGGAGAGGCCTGGGAGCAGTGCCTACATTTGGATAAGAATAGGTTGGTTCTGTTTCCCAAGGTCCCTAGCAGCTAGAGGTAACCATGGAACACAAATTCGCCTGAGTAGTACATCCTAGAATGTGGAAAATCTTCACGTATAGCTCCTTGTGGCATGTTTCTTTCATTCCTCACTGCTTTTCCTCTTGCTTAGAATGTAGATAGGATGGCAGAAGTTCTGGAGGCTAGATCAGCACTGTAGGAGAAAGGCTGGGAGATCTGTAGTACCTTCTGCTCCTGAACCAAGGCCTGAGAGTTCTACCACCAGGTTCTTTATAATGTGAGGAAAATGTATTTAAGCTTCTTAGGGAAGATCTTTCACCAACAGCTGAGCCTGGCCCCTAGTGGCACACCCTTTGTAGGAGGTGTCCTCTGAGATGGTCCTCAAGATCCCAGTGACCTGAGATCTCCTCTTATGGTATCCCTACCCTTGAATCCAAGCTGGGCTTATTACTTACTCCCAACGGAGAAATGGGATGAACCAATAGAAGGTCGCCTCTGAAATTAGGTTATAAAAAAGCTGTGACTTCTGTCTGGAGTGCTGCTGGCTCCCTGTCCTAGACATCTCAGCCATGAAGGACACCAGCTTCCATGTCATGAAGCATCCCTAAGGACTGTAAGGAACCAAAGCCTGCAAATGACCACATGAACAAGCTTGGGGAGACAGCATCACCCCAGATGTGCTGCCAGAAAGACTACAGTCCTGCCCGCCAACCTGTCTCCAACCTCAAGCACAGTCTCGAGCCAAAACATAGCCAGATCCCAGCCCCACCAGAAATGCGATAGCACGCACTGACTGCCTTCAACCTGATGAAGGTCAACTGTACTTCCTTCAAACAATTTATTTGGGCCCAGGCTCAAGTTGATGTCAGTTCAAAGCCCCGTGATGCATGTCTCAGCTCACTCCACCTACATGCGAACACGGGAAGAGGAAGGAGGCTAGGATGGAGAGCAGGAGACAGTGACAGGGCTCGTGTCTTGCACAGCCTCTTTATGTCATCTGTAGCCTCAATAGATGTTAAGAGGAGCGCATGAGTAAAGACAAGAAAGCAGCAAGATGCACCTTATCAGTCAACTACAATCAGACCATGCATAATTTTACTCAAGTTGTCCCTTCTAGCCCCAATTTGGTGGTGTACTAAAGACATCCTCCTGGAGGTCTTGTTAAGTTACAAGAGTGTTTCCTAGCATCCAACGCTGAGCCTGGGTTGGAAAAGTAAACAAAGTTTGGTTTTGCACCGCCCTCCACTAAAGCCAGAAGCTGCAAGTCAAACAAGCAGATCGACGTGAAAAGAAAAAACTCACCCATCTCCCTGGTAATTGGTGAACTAACGCAGAGGGCAGAACTGACTTCGAATCGGTTTCCAGAGTTGGGGGAACGGTTGGCGCTGTGTGAGAGGCAAGGAGGCGCCGTTCTTTCCTGTCAAAGGCAGCCAGGGCGCTTATTTGAGTCCATCCAGTTTTTCATTTCATTATCCAAGACATTTCAGTGGCAGCCTGAGGCAACGTATAAGACATATTGTGCCTTAATCTAAAGCAGGTACTTCTAAAAGCTTTGCCGGCGAATGATTGCTTGCCCAATTCTGGTTTTATATTGGAGGAGTTATGAGGAGAGGATTTTACAAAATAGAGATAGAAAATATGTTGGCTGGAGGGACAGCCATGGGGAGAGGGAAGGAAGGGTGGGCAGCAGAGAGGGGGCTGGGCAGGATCCCACAATCTTCCCTGCTGGCTTCCCCAGCGAGAGCCCCAAGGATGTGCTGTTTGATGGATGCACTGAATGTTTATCATCCCAATCGATACCTTGGGGATACAATTCCTTAAAAAGCTGTTTATTAACAAGGAAAATGCATTCTAATATTTTTCTCTAACTCTAGCTTTAAATCCAGAGAAAATTCTCCCTGGGCTTCCTTGCATTTGCTTCATGGCTTGAAGCAGACGAAGGGCCGTGACCAGCCCTTGTGGACGGCTCTGACAAAATTCTACGGAGCAGGGAGCCCAGGACCACTGGCTCATAGTTACTCCGGCCACAGTGCAACCCCACCATTCCTTCAGTGCCTGCCCTTTCTTGCTATGCCTGTGTCCCTCTCCAGCCCCAGGACAGATGGGCACAGGGCTCTGCCTGGCATCAGCTCCTGAATTTCTTAGAAAGGACTTTATCTGAGGAGGCAATATGTTGGAGATCCAGCTGGACTCTTCTACTGGACTCAGAGGAGGAGAGCAGCTGTTACAACCACTGAAGCCCCCATAGTGAGGGTGGAAATCAGGTCTCTGTGGGCCGAGCTTCCCCTCCCTGAGGGCTCCCTCACCATCCGCTCTGAAAAGCTGCTTTGCTCCAGGCACCTGGCAAAGTCTTTCGGGTGTGCGTGACCATCAAGTTGGTTTAGACCAATTAGCACAGCTGACCCACTGGCCAGGACGGTCCTCTCCCTTGGGTCCTTCAGGTCCTCTCCCCGAGCCTTCCCACGCTCCCCACACACCAAGAGTCTTCCGGCACAGAAGCCGGAGGCTGCCTTCCAATGGCGCTCGGGGTTCCCATGGTTCCCCCAGGCCAACGCACTGGCTGGGAAAACACCCAAGCCCCATGGTCCGAAGAAAGGGGGGGGGGGACCACGTGACCAACAGCCAAAAGGTGGCTAAAAATCAGGCCACTCCCTCATTCTTCAGTGAATCTCAGACCCAACTTGGAGGCTCTGTGGTTGATTTCAAACTCAAACCTCATCTCCTTTGTTAGAGATTCCTTATTGTAGTCACTGGTGGAGGTTGGGTGGGGTCCTGGAGTCTGACGGGGAAGAACATACAGGCTCGGAAGTTTTTCCACCTGAATATCATCCAGTCGGATCCCTCCCCAGGTCTAGGATACTTCAGACCAAGTGCCTGCTAGCTCAGAAGTCTAAATCCCTGCCTGGCAAGCACAAGGACCCAGGTTCAAACCTGGTACCACATGTCATGCCAGCCCCAAAACTGGGCATGGTGGTGCATGCCAGCATTGCGGCTCACTATGAGTACAAACTGCATAACGAAGACCCTATACCCAATAAATAAGTAAATAAATAAATAAGTAAATATTTTAAAAAGAAATGTGACAGTTTTGGGAATACAAGGTGGATCCAGAGCTTTAAAAATATGTCTTTCTTGGGGCCAGGAATGTAGCTCAGCAGCACGACACCTATGCAGCAAGTGCAAAGTCATGAGTTCAATTCCTAGTACTGGAAAAAAAAAAAAAAAAATGTCATCTTCAAACTACCTGGCAATGTGGCAGTCATGGACTTAGGACAAAATTTCAATTGCATTCTTAATTTGAAACAGTCAAATCTCAAACACATTCAAAACTAGAGGCTGTTGGGGTTTTAGCCACAGGAAAGTCTCCAGCCTTCGCCTGGTGTCCACGGGGGAAGCGTCCCCCAGGCAGGGCCTGGGTCTCTTTCCCTCAAGGCGTCCAAGAGCGCCCTGCCCACGCACTTGCCTCTTTCTATCCCTGAGGGATCCCGGTGGTCCCACGCCCCGCCCCCACGCTCTGTGACATCGGGTATCCAGAGGCAGGAATCCTTCCACGGACACCAAACATCACTCCCTAAGCCAGATCCATGCCCATCTGTAGCCCGGACACCTAGGAGGGTGACTGCAGACCTACAAGACGACACAGCCATCATGGCACCAGCTATAGGCCTGTGTCCCCAGCTCTGCGCAGGGCCGGCAGGGAGCCGACCTGGACTCGCTCCGCAAGTCTCTTGCAGACACTCTGTGTCTTCCCGTAAATGTTCTCATCGTCTTGTGTAACCCAAAATGTTCTCTTTCTTGCTGCCAAAAAGGCCTAACACGTGTTCTATCTGACCCCCATCTGTAGCCTAAACTGTCAAATCACAGCACACCAGAACCCCTGCATTTCATGGGGTGTTTACCACCTTGCTTGCCAAGCTGCCCTAAATGAAGAAGAGAAATTGTCCCCAGGACTCCAGCGACCCATCACTATTCGTCTCCCAGAACCACCACTGCGATGACACTCTAAGAGCTCAGAGTCTCTCTCACACAGGAAGTATAAACTTGTGTTTCCCTAGCTAAAAGTCACTTTGAGAATACAGCGTAAGAGCAAACGCACGGTTTTGTGTCAGCAGCTAAACTAGAAAAGGAAAGAACATGGAAGGGGGCACAGTGGACATCAGCGGACACCAGTCCTGCCCCTGCTGTCCATATTCCGTCTGACCCCTGGCTCTTGGCTCCTCCCATCTGCCCCTTCATTAGGGTGACACAGACGCACTGCTCTTAGAACAGGGCAGGGGAGTGTGGGCCACAGAGGACACGCGTGCTGCACCATGCATAGTAAATCAAAAAGAGGCCCAGACAGCGGGGGTGGAGCTTCCCTCCTGCCAAGATCTCGGCCCTACATAGGGTTTCGATGTGCAAACCCAGATGCTGAGCCTCAAAGAAATTGAGTCCAGGGCTTTGCTGGGTAAGTACTCTGCCCCTGAGCCCCACTCCAGCCCTGCCCGTGTCTTTTTTTTTTCCTCTCTGAGACAGGAAGGGCCAGTGGTATAGCTCAGCACATTAAGCGCTTGCTTAGGGAAGCACAGGGACCAGGGTTCAGTTCCTGGCCCTGCCTGCCACTCTGGCCCCGCTCTCGAGCGTGCTGAGCCAGTGATGGAGTCCAGGCATGGTGGCACGCACCTGTAATCCCAGCACTTGGGAGACAGGCAACAGGTGGATCACTACGAGTTGCATAGTGAGACCCTGTAGAAAAAAAAAAAAAAAGAGAAAGAGAGACAGGATCTCACAAGATAACCCAGGCTGGCCCCAAACTTGTTTAGATCCTCCTGCCTCAGCCTTCTAGTGCTGGAATTACAGCTGTGCCCCACCAAGCCTAGCCTCCCATCTTTAAAATCTCTGAGAGGTTGAGTCTTATCTGGTAAGAAAAGCACAGAAGAACAGAGTGCCTTCCACGGAGACCATCTGCGAAAGTAAGAGAGGCCCTGACAATGTGCGTGAGGTACTGAGGAGCTGACAGGAGGCCTGTGAGCGCCCGCCCGAGCGGGAGGGACAGGAGGGACAGGAGTGCAAACCAGGCCTGGGCAACTCGAGAAACAAAGCGCCGGGGGACGGGAGGAGAGGACTCCGTCTCATCCTGCCATCTGCCAACATATTGCAGATTAAAACATTTGGAGCTGGTGGCTCGTAGCAAGTGTCTCACCTGACAAGAGGAGAAGCAAAAGAGAACTTAGGAAAATAGACCTGAGCCGGGCATGGCGGCGCACTCCTGTGATCCAGCGACTCAGAAAGCGGAGGTGGGAGGGTTGGGAGCTTGAGGTCAACCTGGGCAACTTATTGAGATTTTGTCTCATAGAGTAAGGTATAAAGAAGCTGGGCGCAGTGGCACCCATCTGTCAGCCCAGCGCTCTGAAAGACTGAGGCAAGATCACACGGGGGAGCCAAGCCTGGGCTGTTTAGTGATGTAGTGAGATCCTGTCTCGAAAATAGGAAGGGCTGGAGGCATAGCTCAGTGCAAAAGCACTAGGTGCAGTCCCTAGTACCACAGAAGATAGGTAGGCAGGCAGGCAGGCAGGCAGGCAGATAGGTTTAGCACGGTGTAAGGAACTGGGTTCAATTCCCAATATAATATATTGAGAGAGAGAAAGGGAAGAAAGAAAAGAGAGGGAAGGGGGAGGCAGAAGAAAAGGAAGGAAGGAAAGAAAGGATGGGAGGGAGAGATGAGGGAGGGAGGGCAGGATGGGACAGATGGAGGAAAGATGGGAGGAAGGGAGGGAAAGGGAGGGAAAGGGAGGGAGGGAGGGAAGGAGGGAGGGAGGGAGGTAAGGAAGGAGGGAGGAAGGAGGAAGGAGGTCCGTGGGACTCTGAAGCCAGCTTCTTTCTTCCTGTGTCTCTAGGCAGAAGCCAGGTCCCACCCAGCCTGCACCTCAGATCAAATGAGCAGGGCCCTTGGTTCCTGGATTATTTTTAGTTTCTCAAGAACTTGGTACATCTATGCTTCAGGGAGGGAAAAAAAAAATGCTATATTCAGGTTCCAGTAAAGTACACTGAAACACACCAAATCTAGGGGGACAGAGCTGCTGGAGCCCTGAGCTCTGCAGAAGTCCTGGAGCCCAGGGACACAGGACACGGGGTCAAGATAAAGCCCACAGTGCCTTACAGGCTACTGACATCCTGGACCCGGGACCCCCGGCCCCGAGCTCACCTCCTCACACAGCAGGCTGCAGAGTGGCTCCTGTGCCTGCGTCCTCGTGACAATGACGTAAGCAGGCTCTGCAAAGCACAGAAAGTCCCTGAGATCAGTGCTTCTCCTCCCACGTCTGCCAAAATGCAAACAAATATCCCTGGAAGCTCAGTTCTCTTTCCATAAACTAGGGCTACCCTCAGGTGCTCCGACTTGTACACATCTCCAAGACAAATCGCTTTTCAGTCTGTGCAGGAGCGCGTAGGATGCGGAGAGCATGGGGCCTGCTGAACAGAACATGATGCTTCTCTTCCCACTGTGGAGTTGGGGCCAAAGCCTGCTCATCCCGGCTTCCCTGTGGCCCACTCTGGTCCTGGATCAGTCACTCTCAAGAGGCAATGAGGGGAAATGACAGCAGGCTGCACCAGTCAGCGCTTTGGGGAAACACGTGACACTTCTCCATTGTCCTCCTGCCTGCAGAAGCCTCCGAGGTACCAAGGAATAACGGAGCACTGAGAGACAGAAGGACCTAGGCTCTCCTGTGACATACAGAGACCAAGAGGCTCTGCCACCCAGGGGTAGCCTTGCTGGTCTGCTGTAGGAGCACTGAGCCACTGATAGGCCGAGGTCTGCCTAGGCAGCCACTGGCTTCACTGTCTGCTACGTCTGTCTGTCTGTCTGTCTGTCTGTCTGTCTGTCTGTCTGTGAATGCAAATGCAGCTTTTAAATAAACTTTTATATTTGCATCGCAGGCAGACATCCTCATGATCTGAATGGTTCAGAGCAGGATTCCTTTGCAAACATAGCCCCTGCCGCCTGCCACAGAGGTGACCTCTTGCTTTTTTCTGGACGCTATTCCACCCCACCATCAGCTCAGCCTTGGGGGTTGCCAAGCCATTGTTTTCTCTCATCCCGGTAAATGTTCCTCAGTCCTTCTGGCCTTTTCTCCAGCAGTGAGTGAATGGATTTGGGACCCATTCCCCAGGTAGGGCCTCAGCATCCAGGCTGGGGAAAAGATGTGAATAAAACCGATGTAAGGAGCCAGAGAGGGAGCCACTGAGGCTGCAGGGAAGATGCTTGGAGGGAAAGGGAATGGAATTTACTCACAGGATGACAAACAGAAAATTTGAGAGATGAAGCTGAGAAAAGGGAAATAAATACACATCCTAAAACCTACGTGGCTTTATTCCACTGGTCACTGATGCAAAAAAAGTCAAACAGTCATGAAAGGATTTTATACATTCATTTTCCAGATTTTGGGGGAGAAATATTGCTTACTTGTTCTGTCAAATAAAAAGTGTTGACGGCTGGGGAGATAGCTTAGTGGCTTAAGCGCCTGCTTGGAAAAGCAAGGTCCTGAGTTTGATTCCCAGTACCAAAAGAAATAAAAGAAAATAAAAAGTGTTGCAACCAAAGGCAGCCACTGTGATTAAGGAAGGGCCATGGCCCAGCTCCGAATGCTCTGCTAACATCCTGGGAGGTGAGGGCACTCTGGGCAGCTCCACCTCGTCCTCAGAGCGAGTTGCTGTGGACCCAGCCCCAGGTACGGTCACCGGCTGCAGGCTGCTTCTGCTCCTTGAACAACTAAAATCCACTTGGTCTGTTATTTTTCTTCTTTCCAGAGATCTTGGTGAAGTGATGGGATGCACAACCAACCAGCCCCGGACTGCGGAGGCAATGCCAGAGAAACATTAGGAAGTCAAACAAGGTTTAAAACACTCTGCCGCTAGCCATGTTTCATTACTAAAATGTCAAAGCAAGGGCGTGAAGAACCATGGAAACCTGCTTTGGAGAGAGTGGTAGAGAGGCCATCCATCCGCGCTCAGAAGCTCCAGCTTGGTGTTCTCAGCTTCCCAAATGCCTGGGGCATTCAAATCTGCTAACATCTCAGCACGACACACGCTGCGAATAGCCAGCTATGAGCCGGGACTTGGAGCTTTGCATTTTTAACAGGCTTCCCGGGGACACCCCTGCTGCTGCCCAAGGGACACCCTTCAGCTGCAAGTGTGTAGAGTAGTTGGTTTAGGGACACATGAATGGAGATGTCATTTCTGATCTGCCACTTGGGGTCTGCAGAGAAATTGCAGCCTCCACAGAAATTGGCTCCATCCCTGAGACTGTCAAGGTTTAAACACACACATCTGCACATATGCACACACATGTGTGAGCTTACCCATGAAAGAAATCTACTCAAAACCTGGGGAAGATAAATATCGCACGGCCTCATCCACATGTGGAAGCCACAAGAGTCAGGGTCTCAGAATAGAGAGTGGAAGAGTGGGTCACAGGGGTGGAGGACCTGCAGTGGGACAGGAAGAGCATTCCTACCATGCCATGGTAGGAGCTATAGGTGACAATAATGGGTGGAAGAGAGGAAAGAAATGATAAGTGTGTGAGCATCACACTTGTACGCACGTATGGCAACATCACACTTACCCCACAAATAGATACACAATCATGATGTGTCAGTTAAAACTACGTCACTACTGATTTTTCTTCATACGCTGAATCACGCTGACAATATTTGAACATCCATCCTGAAGGTTATTTTTGAGTGTTAAAGGGGTAACTTTATGCAAAGCAGATGCCTAAAATATATGCTGATATTCAGGCTTCTGCACCTGACCGTCTTCGGGCTGCTAACCTCAGCAGATGGGTGTTAGGGTTTTTAATTGATATGAAGATGCTCAGTTGCTCATCACCTGAGCCCCCAAATGAGCGTGATTATCTTCTTCCCCATTCATCTGACAGCTGTTAATTGCCTGCAACAGGAAGCATACGGGGCACCACAAGGGGCAGAGTCAAGGCCGTGGGGTCCAAGCCAGGTCCTAAGACACCTTTCCTTGATGGCTATGGCATCCTGAATGACCTTGAACTTTGAGAGAGACACTGTTCACCTTGTTCTCTATCCTCCGCTTGTATCACAGGATCTATAAACTTGCAAAGACTTCCTTTGGGACTCCAGCTTTCAAGGAACGAAAACTAAGAGGATGGTTTCTTTGCATACAGATCCACTTCGTTTAGAATTTAAATTGCATTCTGAGATCTCAGTCAAAAAGTTGACCATTGCTTTGAGTTAAACAAAATAGAATGAAAATGTCATGAAATAGAAGTACAGGCCCAGAAGAGCCAGGAAGGGAGCAGACTGGAACTAAAGCGGTGAGCAGGAGGCTCTGAGTGCACTCCAAGCCCACATCCAGGCCCACGTGCTATGGCCTCTGGGCTACACACTCGGGAAAGTCACCTGACTCCATCAGCCTGAATTTCCTCAGCTTCCTGGAGGAAGCTCTACCTACTTCATGGGTCACCATCTAGATGTAGCACAGGGTCACACATGGTGGCCCAGAGTCCTGTGACAGCTGGAGCCATAGGTGCCACGGTGAACTTCCTCACCCCAGAGTATGTACAATGACACCCTCCGGGACCTGGCTTCCCAAGGTGAGGGAAATCGGCCATCCTGATTTTTTTCTGCTGTAATTCCCACCTCTTCCTCCTCCTCCTCCTCCTCCTCCTCCTCCTCCTCCTCCTCCTCCTCCTCTTCTTCTTCCTGCTCCTCCTCCTCCTCCTCCTCCTCTCCTTCCTCCTCTTCTTCCTCCTCCTGCTTTTTTTGGTACTGGGGATTGAACTCAAGACCTTGCACTTGCCGGGCAGGTGCTTATGCCACTGAGCTATAGCCCCAGCTCCACGACCTTCTTTTCCACTCAGATAGATGGAATCAATTTCTACCCAATATTACTTCAACGGAATCTCTGAAGCTTTCTTTCATAGTACTTTTTGTGTCCTAACTAAGTGCCAAGAAGATGAAGTTATCCTCTTATAGTTCCTTTTAAACTAATATTATTTCACTTTTCTCATTTAAACTGCCATGAATCTGGAATGGATCTTTAACAACATTGTTTGTAAAACATTGATTTAGTATTTAAATATCATTTGCATATTGATTTAGTGATTTTTATTATTTGTTTTGTTTTGTTTTAAAATAAGAAACCAGGAATTTAGAATGCACTATTTGTCTGAGAGGACATACCTTAAATTATATTATTCTATGTTTAACTTGAGGACAGCCCAAAAACTAAAAAGCAATTTTTTTATTTCATAAGGCTGAATAAAAATCAATTTATTAGTAGTACTCATTATATACACAGTAGAAGAATACTTGTATGAAGTATACAGGTTATAGTAACTACGTAAGACATTTAGACTGGTTTAAAAGAAAAGTCAAAAAGACTGGCCAGATATTCCAGCAGACTAAAGCACCTGCTTAGGCAGAGCACAGTGGCTGGGATCTGATCCCCAGTTTGCGTGTCTGTCCCATCTCTGAGGTGCGCTGAGACGGTGACTGAGGCTGGGTATGGTGGCACATGCATGTAATCTCAGTGCTTGGGAAGCGGAAAACAGGAGGATCACTAGGAATCTGATCTACATACTGAGACCCTGAGACCCTATAGACCCTGTACTAAATGCCACAAAAAAAAAAAAAAAGTGAAAGAAAAGTCAGGTCTTGATAGAGCACGTGTTTAACAAGTCCTTGGGTTTAACTCTAATCATGGAAGAAGAAAGAAAGAAAAAGAAAGAAAGAAAGAAAGAAAGAAAGAAAGAAAGAAAGAAAGAAAGAAAGAAGGAAAGAAAGAAAGAAGAGAAAGAAAGAAGAAAGAATCATTTATTGATATCAGTTTTATAAATAGTCACAAAATGTACTTATGCAAAAGTCACACTTAGAACTAATTGTATGCATTTGTACCTATTTACCTGTTACTAGTATTTCTGATGTTCAATACACTAATAACCATATGCAGTGATTTGGTGACATGTGGGTGAAACTGGGGACATTCCAAAAATCACTCACCCAGCCTGAACCCTGAATGAAGTCGGGCAGAGCGGGCCTGGCCAGGCCACTCACACAAAAGTCTCACTTGCCTCTGATGAGCACTGTCATCATTTCAAAGCCGTGGCTCTCAGGTCACAGAGGTGACCCCACGTGCCCTGGAGGAGACGTTCCTCTTAGTCCTATGCAAGCACCTGGCATGCTCGGGGCCACCGTGGCCACATCCTGAGTCAGAACCGGAACAGTTGAAGCTGATTCCAGAAACACTGTGAAGAGCAGCGCGTCACGTCTCTTGCTGGGAATCCACTTCAGGTTGTCAGGGGCCAAGGCACTGAGTGGTAAAAGCCTTAGACCAAGGGCAAGGTTGTAACCTGTCCTGTTCGTGGCACCCCTCATCACTTACTTCCTCAGGCTCCAAAGACTGATTTAGAGCTGCTCAAGCTCACATTCAGGCAAAACGCACATGGGGCTCAGGCTGAGGGAATTGGGGTTCTCATGATTGAAACAGTGGGGCAGAGACAGGAGGCAGGTGAGGATCAGAGCTGTTTTCTGCCATAGTTATGCTTCCGACTATGGTTCTTGTAACAAGGAGAGCAGTCAGGTTTTCCAACAATCTTATTTTTTATTATTTTTTCAAATGTATTTGGTTGTTACAGGCTCTCACTACACAGCTCGAACCCATAGTAATCCTCCTGTTTTCAGCCTCCCTAGCGCTGGGATTACAGGCATGCACCACTATGCCTGGATGCTGTGGCCAGCTCAGCCCACCCTGGGGGCAGGGCTGGTGCAGCATGTGGTGCCCGGGATCGAACAGTAGTCCCCGTGCCTGCCTAAGCTTGCCTAAGCAGGCGCTTTGGTCTGCTGAGCTATCTCGCCAGCCCCTTCTGACAATTTCAAAGTTTGTCTTTATTCTTCTCCAAGTAAAAAATAGCTTCAATCCCTATCCACATGCCCTGTGGGCATTGGAAAAGACCTAAATTTTTCTCAAAATCACTTTGACCAAAGCTACTGGAGAAGACTTGTGACTCTGAATTCTGCCCTACACACTGGTTTTAAATAAGATGACTTGAACTTAAAAATTAAGGGAGACATAACTCAGTAGTAGAACCCTTACCTAGCATGTTCAGGACTCTGAATTTCATCACCAATACAAAAAAGAAAAATGAAAAAAAAAAGTTTTCTTCAGGGGCCGGGTAGACAGCTCAGTGATCTAAGTACCTGCTTGACAAGTGCAAGGACCCAGGTTCAATCCCCAGTACTACGTACCATGCCAGCCCAAGAGCTGGCACCAAAACCCAGTGTGGTGGTGCACGCCTGTAATCCCAGCACTGGGGAGGCTGAGACAGGAGGATCATGATGAGTCCAAGTTGTGCAACAAGACCCTGTGTCAAATAAATAAATAAATAAATAAATAAATAAATAAATATTTTTTTAGAGTGTTAAAAGAAAAACTTTCTTCAGAGCCAGAATTGCTAATGAACAGATGCATAGGGATATCAACCTGGAGCACATACAGGCCGTGTCCGAGTGGGGTCACAGGTGCCATCAGCTGGAAGGTCCACGCCAACGTGGAATACATCGGCTCGCCAACTATCCCGCATTTCCTGAATTGCAGTGGGTCCCAAGCTCGTGTGCCTGACGATCTCTGCCCAGTGGTTTGCTTCTTTTCACACCAAGTAAGATAATAAAACAGACTTTGGCTCAGTGGAAGGCGAGCTCCTTGCCAGGCTCAGCTGTCACCTACCCCACCACCCCTAGCTGCCAATCACAAGTTGAAGAGCAGGGGACTTGGCCCTGTCACACAGTGCTGCAGGCTCCCAGCCTCACCACCTCTTGCTGAGTTGTAGCAGGGGTGTCGGGCTCACAGCCAGGCATGTCAGTGAGGCTAGTACCTAAGCGGATGGAGAAGCTCTGGAGGTGGCCTCCGGTCCTTGTCCTCACCCGCCCCCGCAGCCCCAGACAGGGTCTCACTGTGTAGTTCGGGCTGGCCTTGAGCTCACTATGTAACCCAGGCTGGTCTCAAACTCACAGCAATCCTCCTGCCTCTGCCTCCAGAGTACTGGGATTACAGGTGTGTGCTACCACACCTAGCCACTCTTGTTTTTAATGGGTTTCTTCACGAAATGAACAGAAGAAAGAAAGAAAGCTGTCAAGCCCACCTGGCATTTCTGCAAAGCTGGCAGTGCCCTACTGAGACTTCTAGCACTGCTACGAACTCAACTGCTGCGGTTTCCTCTCCATCCAGCTTGAGGAAAAGAAAGTTTGTTTTCAGTGGGATACTATGAACTTCCCAGAGCAAAATGTCACCTTAAACTTTTATTAAAAGAGTAAATGTAAGAAATACATGGAGAAGAAAATGAAGACTTTTCTAATGTAGGATACTGTGATTAAAACATTTGGGCCATGCAAATAGCTCAGTGGATTAAAGCACCTGCAAGCAGGTGCAGGGACTGAGGGTTCGATCTCCAGGCCTGCTGTGCTGGCCCTGCCCCTGGGATGCGCTGAGATGGCAGGTTGTGGTAGTGCATGCCTATAATCCCAGCTCTTGGGTGGCTGTAAACAGGCAGATCACTGAGTCTGATCTAGTAGTGAGACCCTGAACACCCTGTAGACCCTTTTCTAAAAATACAAAACAAAAAAACAACCACTTTGAGCCACAATAGAAAGATGAACTGATATGTTTGCAGGGTGTGGGAGGCAAGAAGATTTTGGAAATGAGAGACTGGGGAAGACAGGGGGCGAATTTCTCGGTTACAGACCATAGTATGTGAATATAGGCAAAGGAGAGGGTCGAGTTGCGTGCAGCCTCTACCTCTGTGTGGCCAGGTTTTGTGGGTGCTGGGCAGCTACCTGGCTGCCTACTTCAACATCTTCATTGGTCCTTTGCTCCATGACAACTCACTTCACCATGACATCCAAAGTGGAAACTCCCAGCATGCCACTCTCCAAATGGTGACCTCCTACTTGAGTTTGGGTTGTGCTAACTTTATTGCTCTTGGCAAAATCTAGTCCTCCCTGCAGTGCAGCCGAAAACACGAGGTCTCAGCCATTGTCAGTGAAAACCCAGCCTGTTAGATGTCAGATGCAAAGGAAATAAAAATTGCTGACACCCTGTTTCGCAAGGACAAATTAACTTGCCCCAGAAGTGGCATGTTTGCCGCCGATCTCATTAAAAGTACCGTGAGATTATCAGGAAAAATTAATACAAGCTGCTGGTTATCAGCCCCATCCGCTCACCTCACAAAGGCAAGTCCTAGCTGTCAGTTGCTGCTGGGGGCAAGGACAGGCGTTAACAAAGAAAGTCAGATTCAATTAGAAACCATCGCAGGGACTGGCATTTGTGGTTATTCTGCACCGGATCTGCCCGAAGAACAATCACTCTGCTACTTCTTGGGTTGAACTTGAAAGCAAGGGCACTTGGGTAGCTATGGGAAATGAGTCCCCTCTCAACAGCGCTGATGGTAACACAGCAGTCTCCTTGACAAACGTGCATACTGAGGCTCCTTGATGAGGGACAGGAGCGAGAAGCGCAGGATTGGATAATTCGTGTGAGGGTCTTCCCTCTCAGCTTCACTTACAAAAGATACAGCTGGTGGAGTCTGGGACAAATGACTGTACTCTGTACTGTACTCAGGTCTGTCCCTGTACTCAGGTCTTTGCAGCACCTGTCCCCACATGACTGTCCCAGGGACTTTTGTTTTCAGGCAAGGCAGGTCGAGAGGGCAGTCACTAATCTAATGCCCAAGGATGCTTACTGTCTGCCCCACAGAGATGGCCCTTGCATGCTCCGAAACATTCACTTAGCAAGCTGTCCCCAAGCAGAGGCTATGAGCCCAATTCCAGACCCAGAGAATACGGTAGTGAGCAAAACCATCGAAGAAAGAAAAAGTATGTTCGGAAGTCTCTGTTGCTCAGCCAACCTGCTCGGGTCCCCAGCCTGCTTTGATCGGCCCTGTGGGCTGTGCGTGACCTCTGGGACAAGTCCATCCAGCAGTGCTCAGGAGCAGCTTGCTGTCCAGTGACCATGCGAGGGCAGCTATTACGCTATTCCTCTGTGGGTCAACACAAACCCCCAGTTCAGTTCATTAAGAAACAGGCTTAGCCCCTGCTATACGAGCCTGTTCTAACAGTAATGAATGACACCATAGAAATACGCTTAAGAATATTTATTTTCTAAAATATGTATAAAACCCAGTCTCTGCATCTGGCTTAGACTTGGTTAGAATTATTCTACTTCTCCCATGGGTCTTGTCAACTCCCATGGGAGGGAGGATGTCACTTGTCCCCGCTATGCTATTTAGGCACCCAGGTGCTGACTCATGCCGCTGAGGGGACTCAACCAGAGGAACCCAGGCCCCTTCCCTGAAAGTGCCAGTGCGTGGCAGACAGCCAGGCTGACAGAGGTGTCACTCCTCAGATGACAGGGGCCCATGGCCACAGTGGGACTGGAGTGAAAGGAACCTACCGGCTGAGCTGAGCTTGTTGTGGGGGACCCTATAGCTCCTCTAGGGCAGCACCTTATTTCCTATTCACTCTTAGTCTTACTGAACAGTGGGAGTGGGGCCCTCAGTGCCCATCTCTGACAGCCTCAGTAGCTCCTCCCTCTACCTCCATCAGTGATGCAGGGACAAGGGACCAACCAACCTGTGATGCTTCCCAGAGTCACACTTACTTTCCTACAGCAGCCCAAGACCTCTCTCTTGTGCAGAAAGGAACTGGAGACCACCCAGGAACACAGTCTTCAGGTCCCACTTCTGTGCTTGGCCTCAGGACCCTGTATCTCCCTTGCAAGAGGAGAGCCACGGAAAGCAAATCCCTCCATGTTCTTCCAGTGTCTGCAGTGAACCAGAAGTTTCTGGAAGTTCTTGAGTGGCTGTTATGATTTGTATCTAGGTGTCTCCCCAAAGCCTCATGTAGTCAATGGGGGAGCTTCTAGAGTTTGTGATTAATTCATGATCCAATGGGAGGATTCTGGGTGTCCGCGCTACCCCTGCCCTGGGGTGGGTAATCTGCACACAACGTGAGGGGAGAGAGGCTTCCTAGAAGCCAGAGCTGCTGCTCCTCCCTTTGCTCTTTGCTGTTCTCAGCAGCCATGAAAGACTGCCCTCTGCCATGTGCCCCTCTGCCTCAGAGCCAGCCCAGCATAGACTAAAAGCTCCACTAATTGTGAGCCTGATAACCCTTTCCTTCCTTGATTCTGGGTGTTGGGTATTTTGCCTGAGCAACCAGAGAAGAGTAACTGAGACAGTGGCCCTTACAGACATGCAGTGGGCTCAGGTCATGAAAGCCACCTCTGCAGAAGTGAACCAAGCCCCACTGAGAGCTGTCACGCTTCGCAGAGTGGCTGGGCCTCCCAAGGGGCCGAAGATGTATGTCCCCTTGAATGTGGGATTGAGCAGAGGCGTGGAAGAAGGGCCGGCCCTGAGTGTCTTTGAAAAGCGAGCCTCTCACAAGCCATCCCTTCGAACAGAGGCCCAGGCCTGCAAATCGCTGAGGGAGTTCTTGGAAGGGGCAGGTGAGGGTACAGACGAGACCACTGGGACTCCATTGGGCTGGTATCCTAAGGGCCATCTGGGTAATTTTTATAGGAACTAGGCAGAGTGGTAGACACAAAAACCTCTCACTGAAAAAAAAAAAAGAAAGCCCACATTAGTAGCAGGTACAATGAAGAACATTGCTTTGCTCATCCCAAAGAAAGTGTTCTCTTGGTATGGGGCACAGGCTGGGACAGAGCCACTTTCAGTGACTACACGTGTGTGGGGTCAAAACTGTGGCGGGGCTGTAACTCCAGCTCTCTCTCACTGTGAGCACAAGCAGCTTTGTTACCTACTGGTCCCAATTTCCCTTTTTCTGGTCACTCAGTGTCCTCTGACAGTTTCTGAGCCTCATGCTGGCCTCTGAGTGAGCTCTGAGCGAGCCCTGGCAGTGCACACCCATCCCTATTAAGGAACCTGATCCTCAGCACTCAGACTCGCTGTCTCTGTCCCCCGCCTCTCAAGAGGGATCAGCCCTGATCAAGGCTGTGGCCCGAGAAGGAAGTGCCGCTCCGGTCCCCGCTCTTACGTGAGCTGAGTGTTTTCTCGGCATACCCATTTTAGACTCCTGTGGTATTAGACTTTTCTTGCCAGTAAGTAGAAAAGGCAGTTTTTTATAAAAACTGAGAAACAACTTGCAGGCGAGAGCAGATATTTCAGAAATGACTCAGAATCATGTTTTGCTAGAAGAATGCTAATGAAATACAGAGTACGAATTCATGAAACTGATAACACTCCCTCAGAAAGAAAATGACTATCAAACCCTTGAACTTGAGAAAAACACTCATTGATTACAATGGCTCTATCTATAGCTGCAACACTGAGCTCTGGTAGAATTATAGAAGGCAAGGTTATTCTTGGGGGGATACTGGGAGAGCTTATCTTTCAGACATGCTTCTCTGACTGTAAAGAGAGAAGAAGCTTCAAAAACACCTGACTGGGGAGCAAAGAGCCAACTCCCCAGTGTCTTACCTTCCACACCCACAACCTCCAGACCAACACCCACAAAGGCAGCTTTCACCACATCCTCCATGACCTTTGGAAAATAGCACACTGCCATCCTCCATCCAAGCGCCGGTGTGAAGCCAGGTAGCTACTGGGCTAGAGCGTGCCTAGCAGCGAACCACCTACCTCCTGAGTGTCACGTGTGGAGTTGCAGAGTATCTGGGATTCGTACCAGCTCCTAGGGCATTTCTGTAGCTAGCTCAGTCCCATCTGGGAGCAGTCAGCCAACGGCATGCGGATGTCAGGAGACCTCGTGCTGCGGCAGCTCTCTGTCTTCTCTCTCAGAGAGACCTCTTGACCCCCAATAGTGTCGCTTGCCATGCGCTGCTACACTGGACAGCAGCTCTCTTTCAGTCCTGCCTTCGCTGCAGTTGAAGATTTCTCTGCAGCCACGCACACAGATAGTCCTCGTAGAAGAGGGACAGGTGGGGCAAAAATCCAGAAAGAGGACAGGAGCACCCACAAAATCCTCTCCAGATGCTCTAGATCAGAGGGCAGATTCATTTCCTCCAGAGCCCAGAGATTCTCCTGATAGCTCCACTTCTGATAGTTCCTCGGATCAAGGTGAGATCGCAAACAGAACAGGCTTCCAACAATATTAAGAATAATTGAAACCACAAGGCAATATGGATGTGAATACAGAGAAACTTTTTAACCTTATAAATGGATCACCGTTGAAGTCAAGGGGTGGAGACCTTATAGAAATACATAGTATTCTATGTCCATATGTGTTGGAGATATTGTTTTCTAAAATGGGTATATTAAATAGTGGGAGATAGATGAGTATCTGCCTTCAAGATAACTATCTAATTTGAAGCTCAATTTCCTTTAACTCTTAAGGTTTGTTTGCACGTATCTACATCAGTTGGGTTTGCCTTGTAAAAAGAAATCACAGTGTTAAGCCAGGCCAGGCTTGTCTTTTCTTCTCTTATTTTCTCTTCTCTTCCCCGTTCTGCTTTTTTTTTTTCTTTTCCCAAGGATTCTCAGGATTAGGTGACATTTGAGAGACACAGGTGAGCACGCAGCACAATGCCTGGCATTCAGCAGACACCGCGAGGCTGCCCCACGCGCCTCTGGCCACTGAGAGTCAACTTCCAGAGCGGAGGAGACAGCAGGAAAGACGCGGCGCACCAGCACCCGCTGCTGTGCCTATTGGGCTCCCTCAGACCACCCTCTTCTGCACAAGGTGGGGTGCAGTAGAAGCAAGGACACCCTGGGGCTGGATGTCGCTCACGGGAGGGTCTGTTCCCCGCTACTGTGAGCATCAACTCTGGAGTCAGCTCTCAGCCTCCTTGGGGCAAAGAGAGAGACCCCAGGATGTGGCTGGGGCTGAGCCAGGAAAAACAGCCAAACAGGATGGCCAAGGCTGAAGAAAGACTAATTGGTAAATTTGCATTTCTGTACTGGAAACAACAATAACAAAAAAAACTGGCAGAAGTCATTACTGTCCATGCTGTTAGGTGCTTTTGTGTCAAGTTCCCCCTGCTCTGTGACCCCCTCAAATAGAGACACCTACTCCTAGGACTGGGATAAGAAGAGCCCCCAGCAAGCAAGTCTGCTCCTGGGGCCTCTGAATCCCTCAGAGCTCTTTTCACACCCCTCCACATCAGAGAATCAAGTCAGGCCCCAAAAGGTTAAGTCAGGAGTGGAAGAGTTCTCACCGCATGCTCTCACATAAAGGGTTTAACAAAAACACAAAAATGCAGCAAGACTTCTGGGACATAAAACATAAAGTGTCGAGCAGGGCATGGTGACACAAGCTAGTGATCCAAACACTCTGGGAGTCTGGGGCAGGCGATTACAAATTGAAACCCAGCCACTTCATGACCTCGTAAAACCATGAGGGGGCTGAGGAGATAGCTCAGCGGCTTAGCCACCTGCCTAGCAAGTGCAAGGTCCTGAGTTCAATCTCCAGTACCAGAAAAAAAAAAAAAAGAACTTAGCAAAACTTTGCTTCAAAATTAAAAAAATATGTGGATACAGTTCAGTGAGGAGATTCTGGGTTCAATCACACACACACACACACACACACACACAGTGTCCTGCCTTCCCTAATTTGCATGTGAATGACCCAAGGCCCAGGATCTCTCACCCTCACTCAGAGGACCAGCATCTAGGGGTCTGCAGGTATGTGACCCACTCCAAAGCCAGAGCTGACCAGGTCAAAACCACCACCAACAGCCTCCCTCTAGGTAAAACTCCAAGGAACAACTGAAACTGTTTTCTCCCATTGCAATCACCATAGACTTCAAGGAACATGACTAGGAAGAGGACAGATTCAAAATATAATACCAAACCCAGCTCTCTCTCTCCCGTATCTCCACAAAGATGGTTTCAGAGAAGCAGAGGTCAGGAAACGGTCCTGGAGCCCTGTTGCTGGGTGCAAGGCCTACGTTAGCTGCATAAGTCTAGGCAGGCTGTGGGTGCTTGATTCCCACTGCTAGCTTCATGAAAGTTTGTCCTGGGTGCGTCAGGAATCTGCTCATGGGAGCGCACCCATCAGAGCCACGTATGCTAGATGGAGACGCACGCTGACTGGGGCCTAGGAGAAAGGACCCCTGTGTTTGTAGACCCAGGCGTTCCAGCCCAGTGCTAGCAGGGAGCAGCGGTCAGGTGACGAGTGAGTCTCATCTGCACTCTGAAAAGTGAGGGAATGAGTTAAGACACCTTCCTGAGTGGAGGACAAACCAGAGATTGGCAGGGTTGAAGCTGGAGGGCATTCTCTAGGATCATGTTTAGTGACAGTGTACCAAGTGGTGACCAAGCAGAGACAGGATGCCGAGGACCGATGCATGGGGCTCCCCTGCCATCCAAGATGGGTTAAAGAAGGAGGGAAGCAGGCTGCTGCGTCCACTCAACAACTGCCTCCATTCTCAAGTGGAGGCAAGAGGATGAGGAGCTCCTCGCTGCAGGCTGAATCATGACCCAGAGGCCAACCGTTGCCATGGGAAACAGGGACAGCATTTGGAAGCTATTTGCATGTCAAAGCTGCTGTTTTAGAATTCACAGAGAAACAGGTCTGCACAGTCAGGCTTTCCTGAGAGAGGATCAGAAATGTTCTAGATTCCAAAAATTCTCTTCATCTTCAAAGAGCCAGGTCTGGCCAACTTGACTTGGGAGTCTGCTATGGGCTGCACCAAGAGAAGGTGGAGGACATCAAGCTAAGGGAGGCCCACCCAATAAGGAGGGGACGCAGTGTTCTGCTGGCTGAGAGTTGAGTGGCTGGGAGTGGCTGGCAGGGAGCAGAGATGAATGAAGCTGGGATGGAGCAGAAGCCTAAGAACAGCCCACATGCTGGAATGTTCTACCCAGAGCCCATGCCAGGAGCACAAAATAGCCCTGGCTTTCCCTCTGCTTCCGTATAGCCCCAAACAGTTCTTAATGTCCGTGTGTGCCCCCAGAGGATGGAGCTGTGGGCTGGCTGGCTCAAAGCCAGCATCACAGAGCATGGAGACTGATGCTAGGTAAGGCTGAGATTCAGAAGATCCGCAGGACCAGGAGGAGCCTAGAGGCAGAGGTCTCAAGGGACAAGGTGTCCAGAGTTCTCAAAGCTGGATGCTCAAGACTATGACTGGGCCAGCCCCCACCCATGTGACACCCACTGTGTCTCAGAGGCAGGATGAGCTCAACGCTCCCACCATGCACCACGAGAATCCATAGGCTTCTTCATGGTCCGGCGCCATCAGGGAGCAGGGAGTCTCAGAAGACACGTTGGAGAGGAAACCTAAATTTTTATTTAATTGCATATCTACCCAAAAGAAAGTGAATTTAATTAAAAAAAAATCCAGTCACTTTCTGTGGGCAAGTTTAAGGTTTGTCCCCCTCCTCCACCACTAGCAAGAAGGGGTGAAATCAATCTAGAGAAGTTAAATATGAAATACATGACCACTTTCTGTATCTCTGAGTTGCAGGCCGTGAAGTTTTTCCTCTGCTAGATGCAAATGCAAAGTGGGAATCCCAGCATACCCAAAAGGGCGTAATTCATGCTGCTGAGTGGTAAGTTCTGCTCCTGGAAACACCCTCATTAGCAGACACATGTGCCAGACAGAAGCACCAGTGGTGAGTAAGAGAAAGGACACTTGCTTGTGTACCCCAGAGACTCGAGTCTCCCGGGTCCAGCACTGGCATTAAACAGGTGCGAGGACCCGGGTGAACTGTGAGCTTCATCAGGACCTCTGTCTCTTTTGCATGAGGTACTTGGTTAAGCTGATTTCTAAAATTCTTCTATGAATTAGGAGTGGCAAGGAGCACAAGCATTTGCTGAGCCCATACTCGCTAGCAACCACTGGTATTTGCTGTTTGCATAACCTTCATTCATCCTTGAAATAATATTATGAAGACAGTGAGGTAGTTATGATCTGTATATGATTAGCTTTATGGGAAAATCCTCCAAATTTACAAATTTCTAATGAGAGCATAAAATTTAGTAAAGATACGAAGTGTTGTTGTCTTAGATCTGAAATGTTAGCCAGAGTTCCCTGTGTTAAAGGTTGATATCCAGCTAGGTACACTTAGGAAGTGAGAGAGACTTGAAGAGAAGGAGCCTAGCAGGAAGGTTTCCTGTAAAGGAGACTGTGGGACCCTGACTCTTCTTTTTTCTCTTTTTCTCCTCCTGGACAAGACATGAGCTACTTTGCTTCACCACAAAATCCAGCCATGATGCTATCTCACCACAGGCCCCACAACCACAACCAGGGCAAGGAATCCACCATGGACTAGACCCTCCAAGCTGAAGTAAACCTTTTCGCTTTGTAAGTTAATTATCTCTGGTGTTTGTCACAGTCACAGAACACTGGATAGCACACATGGACATGCAGCCTATAGACTGGGAGTTTGAAGAGATGATGCCATTTGTGACAGCCCTAGGAAACATCAATAAATGTGTCAGACCTCTAAAAGAAACCCAATAAAACTTTATTAAGTGATATTAAAGGTGGCCTAGTATGTAAAGAGACATATTTGTGGATGATTACAGGTTGTAATTTGATCTACATATTCAAAGTAATCCCTATCAAATTCTCCACAGTTGTTTTTAGCTCTGGGGTCACTGAAGGGTGTTCACATGCAAGGCAGGCTCTCTCCCACTGAGCTGCACTCTTACTTCACCTTATCTTCAGCATTTTGTGGATTACTATGTGTTTGTACTAGAAAATGATTACATTTCTTGTGGGGAACTGGTAGGCCTATGAAACCCATCTTTTTCTTTTTTATGCATTTAGTACAGGGTCTCACTACGTAGATTGGACTTGTAGTGATCTTCCTGTTTTCAGCCTCCCAAGCACTGGGATTATAGGCTCAGGCCACCACACCCACTCTCAAATGCCATTTCATTGTGCCCTGGGGGTGGGGCATCAAACCTTGGCCACTGCCTTCTGCTTAAGCAGGTGCTTTGGTCCACTGAGCTATCAGGCCTGCCCAACCATCCATCCATCTCGGCATCCCAGTCTCCTGTTTTGAACTTGTTTACAACGCACGTGCAATGCTCACATCCCTTCTGTGCAGCTGGTACGTATCCATGGCCTGTCTCGATGCCTTCTTTCATCTACTTCCTTTTTTTTCCTTAAGGGATAATTCTGAATTTATTTGAAAGAGTAAAGGATGCAAACTAGCCAGAATGCTTCTGCAGAAGTGGGCAGCCACTTCCTTCATGAGATACTCAGACTTCTGCAATCCTGGAGTGATGCAAACCATGCTATCTTGGCACATGCACAGAAAATAGCACGAAATGTGAATGGGACTACAGGAGAGGAAGGATGTTCAGAAAAAATCTTGGTCAATGACGGTAGACAAAGAGGTCAGGAAGAAAAACGGAAGGGTTGATCCACCCAGGGGGCTAGAAAATGGAGTGAACTCCTATAAGAAGAGAGGGCCTTGGAGAACTCTCTTACGTGACTTGTAAGAGATAACCCTATGTAACTGTCCAAACAAATTTAAAATTCATAGTAGTGGCTGGGAAGACAGTTCAGTTGTCTAGGCGCCTGCGTGGTAAGCACAAGGACTGGGGTTCGATCCGCGGTACCACGTGCCTTGCCAGCCCCTAGATTCCAGGCGCACTGTGCCAGCCACTGAAGCAAGGCATGGTAGTGCACGTCTATAATCCCAGCAGTGAGGAGGCTGAGACAGGAGGATCGCTACAAGTCCAAGCTGCATAATGAGCGTCCAGGCTGCATAGTGAAACCCTGTAGCAAATAAAGATTAAAAATTGATTAAAATTCATAGTAAACATAGGTGATCGTCCATTATACTCTGAAATAACTATACTATAAAATAATTATTTTGAAAATAACAGGTTTTCTCATATATGCACATAAAATACTGACCATTAAATGATGCATGTAACTATGTCAGAATCAAGAACTTCGGTTCACTCAGAGGTACCTTTAAAAGCAAAAAGACAAGACAAAAATTGGCATGAAATATAATTAATCACTGAAGTTTAATATCAACAATGTGTATAGAACTGCCACAGATCAAATTTTTTTAAAGCACAAACAACCCAGTATAACAAAGAAGAAAAGAACACTAACAGGTATTTCACACAAGGCGAAACACGTACCTAACAAAGTGTGCAAAGAGATTTATGAAGAAAAATGCTAGCCAAGGTCACTGAAATATAGTGGACCCCTAGCTCAGAAACTCAGTTCATTGTAACTCAAGTTAGTTGTGTAAATCAAGACTGTTATTCCCCTGAGAAATAATGGGAATATCCATCATGTGCTCCAAATCTCCCAAAGCACCCCTTAACGAACCTTTTGATAATAGAAACAGTTGTATAATGTGCATAATTCATCAAAAATACCAACAATTTTCATAGTATATTTACCAAAAAGTTATAAAATGTGCCTGGTTTACCAAAAGCAAAAGTTTCACACTATACTCACCATTCAAGTTGGCGTCCTTGGGTTGCAGGAAGGGAGGATGGAATGGAAAGTGGGTTTTGTTTGAAAGGAGCCCCCTTCCATGAGAACATCAGGAATCTGGCTCACCGGGGTCGTTTCTCTCCTCAGGAGAGTCTGTAGCCTGCTAGGACATAGGATTCGGTGGGTCTCAATCTTTTCAGAACTAAAAGCTGGTGTAGGTCTCTCAGTTTCTGTCTTTTCTCTAACACTGTTCTTTCCTAGTGTGGTTGCTTTCTTTACCTTCACTTCCTTCCTTAGCTTCTCTTCTGGCATTTGGCAGCCATTTTGGGAGCTGTGATGACACAAAGCACTGACTGAAACCACACCCACACACACTGCTCAGTCTGGGCTCAGACTGCTGCTCACACACACTTTTCTGGCATCCCTTGTCTTTGTTTACAACCCACAAGGGGCCAGCATTTGGGTCATAATTCAAGATTTGGGTCCCAAATTAAGCCTAACCTCCTGGTGCTAATGCAAACTGTTCATACATGAGGCCAGTCATGACTCAAGGTCCACTGTAGTATTGTACACCCACTGGACAAGCCAAAAGTAAACAACTGAACATGGCAGCTGACGAGGCCCATGGCTTTGGAGAGTAGAGGCAAACACTCCACAAAATGACTTGATATGATTTCTGCCTGTATATGTGATGACATAAGACCTTGGAAGGTCTTTCACAAGGGCAGAGAGTTCTTACAGCACTGTCCCAACTAGCAGTTGCATCCTTTCCCAAGAGTCCCAGGTAGGAGACTGGCTGATGGCCACACGGAGACAAAGTCACACTCGATAACACACCAGTAGAATAGCTAAATCGCAGTGGCAAATGATACTGGCATCTTCGCATAATAGCACTAAGTGGCCAAAGGGTATCCCCACCTCAAATTACAGAAAGCCTGCCATTTTTAAGAAGTTACAAAATCAAGAGAAAACTATATAACTTGTAGAACAATAGAAAGAAACATTAAACCAAAGGAAAAGGGAAGCAGGGCTGTCGGCATAACCAAAGTCAGGATGGAGTTGATCTCAGGAGTGGGGAGACCCCCGATATGTGAGGGACCAGAGTGAGATGTGGCTATTGTCTTAGATGGGACTTCCGTTTTGGGTGAGAGACTCACAGGTGTTTATTACGTGATTATAAATAATTAAATAAGTGACATGTAGAGTAACGGTGGAGATTGTTATGACCAAGGGTCAGGGCTGATGACTCCTGAGCCCAGAGGAACCTGGCGTGGGTTCTGGGCCAGAAACGCTGGTGCTGTCTGATTGCTACAAGCAAGGGACAAGGTGCTCAGGCCAGGGCAGCAGCTCACTCCTGGCCACACGGCTGGAGCACAGCAGAGCGAGGCCCCAGGCCAAGCACTGATTCCACTCACACAGCCAGCAGGCAGCCCACAAGGCCGTGCATGTAGCAGTGGGTTGGTGACTGGAGAACCCCGTGGCGTCCATGCTGTGGGCTTTCCACGTTAGCCCTGGCTCACTGATCCACACGTCCACTCCGCACATTGCTCACTCGGTGGTGGCAGAAGCCGGAGGCCGTGGCTCACTCCTCTGAGCTGACTCCCCCACCCCGAGCTCGCACACCTCCTCTAATCATTTTCATCTTCTTTCTGAGTGGTTTCATTTTCTAAGCTGTTAGTTCAGAACTCATTCACAGGGAACCTATGAAAGAAATTCTGCTCAGCATTGACTAAGCAGATGAGTAAGTTTTTATTTTAATAGCACCACGTAGGAGGTTTCTTGATAAATGAATGAGGAGGGGAGGAGGGGAGGAGGGAAGGCTTGCAAACTGCCCACAGACAAGAGCTAAAACTCGCCAAAGCAGAGTAACACAGAATTACTCTTTTTCAGTTGCAGAGTACAATCTGCTTTGTAAATCTTTTGCAAAAAATAAAATCAAATTTTTTTTTCTTTTTATTTTTTTTTACCTTACAGCTCTTAAAGATAACTCTGACTGACAAGTGGAAAAGCGTGGAGCACGTAGGCAGACAGTCCATTTACCAGGGCCCCGGTCTACATTGGAGACACTCGCTTTGTACAACAGAAATTCCCAGCTGGGAATCCAGGATGCTGCTGGTCCAGTCAAGGTGGCATTAACCAGTGTTGGCCTGAGATGCCTGAGTCCATTCCCAAAATCACAGGCAAGCTGGATGCATGCAACAGAGCAGGTGGCGTTAGCCACGCGCTGTCCCCGGCTGGCTCGCTCAGTCCTATCTCTGTCACCGAGGCAGCACTGTATCCAGAGGGCAGCACCCAGCTGAGCTATGGCCCAATGTATCACCATGTAAAGCCTCCACGGGGGGAGGCTGGGAGCGGTGACACTGTAACTGGCTTAACACCCGACCCCTTCCACATCTAAATGAGGGCCCATATCACAGTGTCTAGCCCTAGAATAGGTCCCCTAGTCCCTTATGCTATTGTTTGTCTTTCAACTGAGAAAAATGTGCCATTATTTCAAAAGTTTCAAGTCGCTATTATTTAAAAGCAGGTAGCATCCGTGCACACAGGCTGGGTAGGTGCTTGCTCCCTCTCTGCTGTTGCCAAGAGCACTATAACTGTCACCTCCACAGTGCCAGGGAGCTCAGGGGCCCCTCCACAGGCCACCACACGTAGCCCAGCCTCTGTGTGTGTGCTGGTGCAAGCCATGAATACCTGACCCTTCCATCCTGTGCTACAACATCAGTGGTTCTGGCTGGATACTGGAGAGTGGCACCCGCCTGTGAGGAACAGCCCCCCAACCCACACGCCATACCAGGCACGCTGCTCCCAGTTCTGCCATCCCTCAGCTAGAAACCCCTAGGAGTGTGACCATCACTGAGGGCCTGACTCCTCCCTCCACCGGCCCCCCAGAACACTCGGGGTGTTTAGCTGTGAGCACCACAGACATTTAGCATCCCAAGCGGTGGGCACCATAGACATCTATGCGGAGCCCTCCTTCCTCCATGAAGGCCACTGACAACGTCCAGCGCTGACCTAATCACCTGCTGGGCTTGGTTTTCTCCCAGCTGTGCAACTCTTCGGGGCAGGTCCCACCTGGCCACCATTGTCACACACCACCTTGTCACGCTCTACTCACACGCTCCAATGTTGACTGTCTCCGTGTTCCCCTGGCCTGGACTGCAGCCCCAAGGGGCAAGTTCTCTTTCTTTGTCAAACATTCTCATTTTCATTTGCATCTTACCACTAAGACTTTCTGCAGACCACTGTCAACCATGAGAAATTCTATAGCTCTCCACGCTTAACCAAACTGGGCTGGTCACAAGCGAGCAACGCCAGGCACTGGAGCCCTGGGGGCTCGACCCCACGTGGACACAGGCTCAAGACTCAGAGCTTCCAGAGTCCTGTCTGGCCTCAAGCTGAGGCCTTCTGGGTGTGCAGAGCGCTGGAAGGATCGGCAAGGGGGGCTGGATGGCAGGACCTGGAGTCAGGTACAGGTGACAGTGCTGAGTGGAAGGTGGGTACTGGAGGGAGGAGAAGGAGAGGGACAAGGGCAGAGAAAGGGGAGCAGAAAGGCCGAAGGGGGGTGACTGAGGACACATGGGGCTCAGAGGAAAGCAGGTAAGGGTGACAGCTACTGGGGTGTCCAGAAAGCAGGTAGCGAGGGAGACGCTTGGGCAGCAAGGTCCTACTATGGTTAAGGGGGCTGATGTCACTCTGAGGGGTCGCTGGCCAGTCTGGGTTTCAGCAATGCACCACCCTTCACAGCCATCCAACCCCGGGGACAGGAGAAGAATGTCACCAAGACAAGTGTCCTCTTCCATCCTTAACAGTTGCGCACCCACCTGTTATCATCCCAGTTCTGATGCTGACCCTCACGCTGAACCGTGGTCATCTGAGGGGGCGTGGCATGGTGCCACACGGTGTGCAAAACTGCGTGACAATCCGCCCCCTCGACTTGTGAAAATCACTCTGCCATAGCATCACGTCGTTTTCTAATTCCATAGAGATCTTTCAGGATGAGTGAAGGAACAAGAAAGATTATAAATCCACAGCCCTTAAAAGCTGTGTTATACAACCTGACGCATTCCTCTCACCTGACCCATTAAGGGAATCTTGCTGGAGATGGGTGAGACACGACCGAGAGAGGGGCGCAGGGATGAAATGCAGAAGGAGCAGGTCAAGAATAACCGAGCAGCCGCAGCCTCCAGTAGCGAGAGAGGAAAACAAGTCAGGCTGCCAAGCAGGCAGGAAGACGCTGCAGTCCTGGAGACAAGAAGACAGGACGCAAAGGAAGCCGGGCGGCTCCAGCACAAGCGATACCCACGGAGCCAACCAACTCTGACCCTACATTTCGTTTACTGTCATTGGATTTCCCTCATAAAATCTCCTCTCAGAGAAGGATATGACACATCGTGAAATGTATTTTGTACTGTGTGTGAATTCACATCTGGGCAGTAACTAAACTCTGCCTGTCCAGGGACCTCTGCCTCTTGGGGGAGGGGATCATAAATAATTAATGATGTTCCTTTTGGCCCCTGTAGGAGCGTTAGGTGCTCCTCTGTCTGTGAAAGAGCCACCCTTTGCTCTCTCTTCCTGGACGGCCAGCTGTGTTCCTTTCCTTTCGTAGCCTTTCCAATTACAGCTCCTGCCTATAAATTCACGAGGTTATAAGCTGCCAGGTTTCCATTACCACGGAGGCAAAGTTCTGCGCTAGCTGGGGACATTTCTATTTCTTCACATCCTCTGTGATGGTTCAGATTAATTGTTGACTCGACTGGCTTGGAGCTGCACAGGGCACTGGTATGTCACACCTCTGGGGCCGTCTGGATGGTCACGGGTGTGTGACTGTGGGTGCTGCATAGGGTCCTCTCTGGCACCCCTTCCCCTCTGGCATGTTCGCTTGGTGGCCGCATGAATTAAGCTACGTTGCTTTACCATGTCCTTGATGCTGCCTTGAAGCCAGCTAATCACGGACTGAATCCTTCAGCCATGAGTCAAATCAGACCTCAGCCTCCCAGCAAGAGAGGCTGACCACTGCATCTGCACAGCCTCCCCTCCGGACAAAGGGAAGGATGCCCTGGGGGGGTGGGGGGGGAAAGGATGCCCTGGGTGGGTAGAGGACTGACTGAAGGTGACTCAGCCCCCACCGCCATTCAGGCACTGTCCTGGGGTTATTTCTGTCTGCCATTTGATCTGCCATTCTAAATGTCCAGATGAGGAAGTCCAGACACAGAACAGAGAGAGAGAAAGCAGAGTAGACTGGCCCAGATGTCACAGTCTCCAAACCTGCTTCTCCTGCAGCGAGTGAGGAGACGATTGGGCAGCTCGAGGAGCACAGGCTGATGGGGGGAGCGGCTCCCAGAACAACAGCTACCAAGGCTGCCCAGCACCCACAAAGGAAACAAGGGCAGCCCTGGGGTCAGCCCCGAGAGCCTGATGGGTAGTGCTGGAACCAAGTCCCTGTGCACAAGGGGCTGGCTTGAGGCACCCAACTGGGTGCGAAACACCTCAGGGTGGAAAGTTCTCTGAGTCTAGGGCAATGCTGGCTTCTCTCACCCGCCTACAGTGTCGCTGAAACGTTCTCTCCCAGAACTAAACTCCAGCCATGTCCCCTGTACCAGTTTCTCACGGGAACATCAGGATGACATGGGACCTATACAAAGAAGAGATTTGGGGACTCTGGAGTAGCGCACACACACACGGAAGTTGTAAACACACACACACACATGGATCACACAGGAGCAGAGCGAGGGCAGCCCAGGCAGGACGGACAGGCAGGACGGGCAGCCGCCACTCTTCTCAGGGCGGGACTGGGAGCGGCCCTGTTAGCACTGCGGGGAGGGTCAGGTGAGCTTAAGGAAACTGGACCCAGGGGATGTTGTGCCAGGAAAATTAGGAGGACAGAGAGGGACAGACAGCAGTGGGACGCCAGCAGGGGTGAGAAAGGGGGAAGGGCCCACCTGGGAGGTGAGGGGCAGCTATGTAATAAATAGGGGAGGGAAAAGGGGGTCTCTGAAGGAGAGTCAGGGCCCTCAGGGTGGGCAGAGGGGCAGCGCCCTGACTAAAACCAGAGCTGCTGTGTGCTGGGCTCGAGGCGGTGCGCACAGCACTTGGGGTTCCATTTCTTTCTAATGCAGAGCGAGCACACGCGTGTTTGCACACAGTTATCCCGGGGATAAAGCACTGATCTGTAACGTCTGCTGACTGGCACGGAGGCACCCTCCCCCTGGCCCTTTCCACGCTGTCATCATCCCCCGGGGCTGCAGCGAGACCTGGGAGAGAGGCAGAGCGGCTCGCGTCACCCACCCCACGACAGAACAGCCCCGAGAGGCCTCCAGCCCGCAGGGAATCACCACACGGGCTCCAGCAGAAAGGGCTGAGTTCTGAGTCTGCGCGACCGTTGCCTTTGATTCAATTTGTTTACCCCGTGGTTTATATCATGTTTGATAATGACTGTGCTGCACAAGGAGCCTGCAGACTTCCTGCTGCTCTCCGAGTCAGGTCGGGTAAACCAGCGCCGGCAGCCCCAGCTGGCTGGGAGATAGCGCACGGAGCTGGCCACGCCCAGCGCTGCAGCCACGTGGGTGGGCGCCACGTGCTGGAGGCCACTCCGCACCGGAAGTCCGAAGTCGCCCGGGGCTCGCAGGGTCTGGGAAAGCTCTGGTGCTGTGGCTCTCAGCAGAAGATTCCTGTTCCAGGAAGCGCTCCGGCCAGGCAGGGGCCCCGTGGGAATTTTGGGGACGTCCCTGCAACCGGCCCTGAAGGAATCCAAGTGTGGGAATGTGCTAGAAAATCAGCCGCCAGCAACTTGAAAGGGGGTTTGGGAAGGCAGCCGAAGCCATTGAAAGGCTCGGAAAGAGACAGTCACGTCGGCGCCACCCTCCTAAAGCTGCCCACTGGGCTCCCAGCCCTGGGCAAGGGGCTCACCTGTCACTCATCAAGCTAACGGTGCTGGGCTGTGGGCAGGAAGGCATGGGCGACAGAGGAAGGAAAAAGGCCGTCAGGTGCGGGCTCTTGCCCCCCACCCTCAAGGATCTAGAATTTTCCCCCAAAGACCTCCTAGCCTTGATGAAGCTAAAGTGCCCGGCGCAGACATTGTCCAGGAAACTCTGCACAGTGCGTCCCTCTGCGAGGCAGACTCTGGCTCCCTCTGCCCCTGGCAAACGCGGCTGCTGAGCAGCCAGGGTCAAGGGCTAAGCAGGGGAAGGAGGACCCGCAGCAAGGTGCGCAGAGGGCTCAGGAAGAGGCGGAGGCTGGGGCTGGCCGGCCTGGCCTTGCTTGTGGGCCTCCCTGGGAATCCTGGGCACAGAAGGAGCTGGGGCTGCATGGGCTCTGGCAAGCTGCAAGCCTCGCGCCCTCGCCTGGCCACAACCAGCACAGGGGGAGACAGAAGATGGGATGAGTGGAAACGGAGCTCAGGGCCCTGGGAGAACCTGGATCCCAGGTAAAGGGCAAACCACAACCACTATAGGTGAGCCCCACAGTTTGCATGGGACAGATTCGTACTAAAAACATTACTCTTTTGTTTCTCTCATGTTCCCACTCCCATGCACTGCTCCACTCTGCATCCCCTGTTTTCACATCTTATGTTAATGTGTACAGTTGCGACAATGACCACACCATTGCTAATACGTTAGTACTTACAAAAGTCTGTATTTCATTCATGTTTCTGTAGTTTCACTAATGCCTTATGGGAATGTGTGTGTGAACCCGGAGCCTTCTTTTTTTTTTTTTTTTTTCTGTTTTGAGATAAGCCCAGTTTTTCACACTGGGCTTGAACTTTCAGTCCTGCTTCAGCCTCTCAGAGAGCTGGGAGCTGGGGAGATAGCTCAGCGGCATTAACACCTGCCTGTCAAAGGCAAGGTCCTGAGTTCAATCCCTGGTCCAGAGAGAGAGAGAGAGAGAGAGAGAAACTTCAGAGAGCTGGGATTCCAATCAAGCACCGTGGTGCCTGACCACCAGTGGCTTTTACATTCCAGTATCCCAATCCGGGACACCACGTGGCATTTAGTCATCATAACTCTTTAGACTTCTCTTGGTTGTCATAGTTTCTCACACCTTTCCTGACTTTTATGAACTGGACGGTTGTAAGGAAGCCTGGTGAGATCTCTTCAAAAATGCCCCTTGACTAAAATTTGTCTGAGTTTTTCCTCATAATAAAACCAGAGTTATGGGTTTTATAAAGATCAAAGAGATAAAGTGTGATTTCCCCCATATCCTGCTAAGGATGGGTGTCGTGAACATGACATATCGCAGCTGATATTGACCTTGACCCCCTGGCAAAGGCAGAGTTCATCAGACTTCCCCATCCTAAATGGTGTCCCCATTTCTCTCCTATTTTGTCTGACAGAAAACCACTCTATACAGCCCGTACTAGAGGACTCAGGGCTTATCCTCCTGTCCCTAAGACTCAGTATCTTTGTAAATTATACAGAATTAATTACTAATTTGTCTCTTGGCCCCCACTTGCTCACTTATTTAATAATTTATAACAGCATGGATCCATAAGGATGGAGGAAACGTCTCCCTTCCCTCTCTGAAGCCTTGAATCTTTAAGTTCACTAAAATAAAGTAGCACTGGGCAGATTAGTAGGAGAAAAACAGCCACGTTCATTTATGTGTACAAGGGCATCCAACAAAGCTGATACCTAATACCCTAATGAGATCTGGAAGCTTGTAGAACCCTTTTTCATAGAAGAGGTCAAAGGGGCGTATGGACAATTTTAGAGGAAGAGAATAACTTTGAGAGGCCATGAGTAGCCCTCTCCCCCCGCAACTGGACGAGTGCCTGGAACCAGTTTCCTCGGGTTCTGGGTGCGCTGCGGGTCTCCAGTCGCTTCCTCTGCAGCAAGGCTTCCATCTTCCTTGGTCAGTGGAATTCAGAGGTCAGGAAGGAGACTGAAGGCAACTGCGTTCCTCTTCGGTGGATCTCTTCTACCCCATGTTTCCATATTTTAAAGAGAGTGTCTCTCTTGTTTGTGGGGAGGCTTACTTAGATTCTGTCAGAAATGTGTTTTGTATGAACGCAAATGGCTCTGAGGCTCACGGCAGCCATTAGCCCCACAGGACACCCTGTGCTGGGCCTCTGAGGAAATACGGCGCTCCATGCCCTGGATGTTCCTGCCTACCCCTCACCCTCACCTTTGTCACCTGTGCTCTGGTACAGTAGTCTCCATGCCTCTGAAATACAACGACTCTGCTCTTCCCCAGGGCCAATACGAAAGTCATTTCTCTACTGGAAAGATCTTTTTCAGATTCCCAAAGGGCAGCTGTCATAATTCAGGCTTTAGCCCTTCTCCAGCTCTCGCTCTCTCTCTCCTTCTCTCTCTCCCTCCCTCCCTCTCTCCCTCTCTCTCCCCTCCCCCTCTGTTTCCCTCCCTCGCTCCCCCTCCCCCTCTGTCAGTAAAAGTCCATTGCTCCACTAATTCCTTTGCTGCCATGGTGATTGTTTTGGGAACTCTTACCAACATGAATTCACCTTACCTGGTTTGGGTTAGAGCCTCAGCATCTCTCTCCCTGGTAGACTCTGAGATTCGGTCCGGGCAGGAACTTTCACTTCCTTTTCTCTGCCAAGGCCATCACAGGGCCCACCACTTTCTAACTGTGTGATAGCTCTCAAATGAGTTGTTTTGAATTCAACCGAAGTGATTTCAAGAGAAACTAATATATCTATTTGGTGAATGTATTTTTGGCTTGAAGAGTCGTCAGGAAAATCTGTTAAAATGAGTGCTTGACAAGCACAGCAAAAGAAGGCGATGCAAGAGAAGGACAATTCCCTCTCTGTGAGGCATTCCTGAGGCTTCATTCATTCGCCCAGAAAGCTCTGAAACAGTCCCGGACCAGCTGCCTGCAGGGGCTGAGAGCAGCTTGAGAAAGACACTGCCCTTAAAATATGTGAACACAGGCCAAGCAGACCCACCTCAGAGGAACTCCTGCCTGGAGGGCACACGCTGTCTAAACCCACAGTTAGTGCATCCGGAGACCTGGAGCACAGAGCAGAGCTGGTACCCAGAGGTCCAGCTGCGCAGGATGTCCGGCCAGGTGGCTGCAAGGGTCAGCACCCAGGGGCCACCTTGATGAGACGCCAAACAGCAGCGGATTTCAGAGCTGGAGCAAGGAGAAAACAGCTAAGATAAGTGCCGCAGCAGAACAGAAAACCGGCGTAAGGATCGCCACCCAGAGAGGTAAATGGTCCCTTTTAATAAGCATAAAAATAAGAATAGTCAACATTGACTGATCAGTTAGTTTCTCTAGTTACCATGGCGACAGGCTACATCTCTAATCTCATTGACTCCATCCCAGTGTAGCCTGCTCCCCTATAGCTCTTGGGTCCTCATTTGGGGGCAAAGAAGACTGAAGCTGACAAAGCAGCAAACACCGCATGGTGGGTAATGCCCAAGGACACATTCATTAGGAAGAACTATGGGAAATCGCTCCACTGCTTGGAGAGGGTACCATTAAGATGAACATTGTGGAAGTTCAGACTCAGGCACCTTTGTACAGCTTCTGGTTTGCAGAAAGTAGGCAGGCTCCTGTCTGTAGGAAGACCTCTGATGCCCATGGTACGCGCTGCTTCTTGTACTCTTCCAAGCCCTCTCTTCCATTTGTTTAGGGACTTATTCCCTGTATTCCATTCTGTGCCAATGGGTTGCTTAAGTTCACTGTTAGGACCCTCTGGTATGCGAATTCACTTAAACCTAGACTTTCAGTTTTCTTTAGATTAACTTTTGGGGACCTGGGCCCTGTCTGCCTGACCTTCCCGTCTCCTCACCTCAACAGCAGTGTAAGCAACGTGGCTGTGAGCCCGCTAGGCTTCTGCAAAGTGGAGGTTGAAACAACTTTGTTGACATTTCCAGGGTCCCAAGACTATTTGGGGTGGGACTAGAGCAGAACTCAGGCTGGTCTTTTCTGTTTATGTCAGGAAGCTGAGCCAAACAGCGAACCCACAGATCCAACAGAATTCCCACAGGCTGCCCACATCACTCCTTTGTGCCTAGCCTCGGCCCAGTCTGACCTTGCCGTGTCTGAGTGGTCTCACACTGCAACAGCAACCAGGAGCACCCAAAGTACATCTAAGACTCGCAGGCAGATTTATTTATATCTATGGGCATGACTGGGATCATCAGAATATCAGGCCCTGATCTCTGGTGGTTTAGGGTTTATAGTAAACAAGCAAGCAGGACGTACAGAAGCAGAATGACTTGTCCATCGGAGAGTGGTTTATACAAGGTGCATTGTAGTGACCAGCTGTGCATCACAGTGACCAGCCATTTCTAAGAAACAGAAGCAACTGGAACTGGAACAGGAACAATTACCTGCGGAACCAACGAACTGTCGTAGACTGGCTGGAGGGCAGATTTTTCTGTTACACCATGAGGACAGCACAGGTGCAAAGATGGGATAAGGACACCCCAGAAGCAAGGAACAGCAAAAGGGAGTCCCCTGCACCAGTAATCAAAGTCTGGAGCATCAAAAGTCATTGCTAATCACAATAAAAAAAAAAATTTTTGTTTATTGCTTTGGTTTAGTTTGTTATTCAAATCATTTATTTGTAGCAGCGCTGTGCAACTTTTGTCATTTGCTTTGATATTGCCAGTCACTAGGGAACATCCAGTAGTTGAGCCAAGCCAGGTGCAGGAGTGCTCACCTGTAATCCCAGGACTGTGAGGTGCAAAGGCCAGAGAAGCACAAGTCTGAGGCGAGCCTGGGCAACTTATTGAGACACTGTCTCGAAATTTTAGAAAAGGATCAAGGGTGGTTGCCTAGCATGTGTGAGATCTTGAGTTCAGTCCTCAGCACCAGCTAATTAATAGGTTAATTCATAGCTTATCCACTCATGAGTAGCTCTTGGCATCCATAAGAGATTTTCACTAGGTGAAGTATGCAATCCATCAGGCGTCCATTGCAAACCCCAGGTAAGAAGGAGAGGCGTGGAGAGTGGGTCAGAGGAGAGCTGGGAAAATCTGCAGGAGCAGGAACAAGAGGGGAGTGGTCTCTTCCCCCATCTGGAACAATTCCTGTGGCTCTAGGGAAGCCCTGTGTTCTGTCCAGGTGGAGGCTGGGCTGTGAACGCATCCAAAGTCTGAATCTGAAAAGAATGACAATACAAGAGCCATCAAAGAGTGAGACCATGGTGAGAGGCACGAGAGAAAGATGAACTCAGGAGAAAGCTGGGAAAGGCTGTTAACTGTGTGATGGTGAGTGGGCATTGCTCAGATTTCTACCCAGTCGTTCATGGCTGGTGCTGGATGTCACAAAGGGCCCCTTGTCACCTGGCAAGAGGCCCTTGGGAGCAGGGCCATTCCTGGGGGCTGCAGTGTCCACTGGGGCCTCTTCCTTTCCAGACACCCTCAAGGATGAACTTCCCTGACACTTGGGCCTGGGGCTGAGGTCACTAAGGCCCGGAGACGAGCAAGGGGCTCACACAGGTGACTCTCCTAACCCTGATAGCTACACTGTGTAAAGAGATGAACAAGTGGCCCACTTTGTAATACAAAGGACAGTGCAACAACAAGTGGAGTGGTGAGACTCCACCGGGGAGGGGGAGGGGGCCTGAGGGACACACAGGGGGCTCACAGAGCAGTTGCTTGAGTGAGCAAAAGAGAGAGAAAAAAGTTGATAAAAGATGCATCTTTATCAAAAAAATCGAGGCCAAAAGCTTTTATGCTTTATCCTCAAAGACCTACTTTTTGCACCGAGCAGAAATTACTTATTATGAAAAACATACAAACATACCTGAGGCTTAGTTTACAAAATAAAATAATTGACAGGATGTGTTCTTTAAAAGTGTTTCGAATTCCTTGAGAAAATGACCATGGGGACTTTTATTTCCTTTCAAAGTTTTCTTGGGTGAGCACACACTATGTAAGTCCATAATTGGAGAGAGCAGAAAGAAGTTTTTTTATTAATTTTAATGAGAAAGAAATAGCAATGAGACCATTTCAAAACAGGTTAGTAGGACAATTACAATAATTAATACATTGCATATCATTGTCTTCATAGTAGTTATTCAGAATACAAGATGCAGACATGATATCTTGTCTAAACACTATTAGTACAAATCTTTCTCATTGAACTAAGAGAAAGTAGCTGCATACCTATCCTAACTATTTTGTATATACAGATATATATATACATACATATTTTTTTTCCCAGGCTTTCACAGTGAGCAAATTGGTCCAGCAATAGCCGTGACTCATCCAGACAGCTGACACTGACAAAAGATCTACAAACTACTGTACATTGTTTCAGGTAAATCCTGAGGGGATTTGACAGACCTTGTCAGATACAAAAGTTACATTGTTTGTTACATAGGTCTTGCTTTATCTTAGTCTTAACCATCCAGCAGAAAAGTCTAACCACAAGGCATAAAAAATAAAGCCATATTAATATCCTAAGCTATAAAAGGCTCAAGTCAACAATTTTTGACGTTGCCAGTTCTGCTGATAACCCACTACTATTATGGACTATTGGACTATATTGGGTTGTTTTGCTGAATTCATGCACCTACAATATATGAATGGCAATGGAACATCCATCTCTGACAAAATAAAACAAAAAGGAGAATATAAATGAAGGACCATTTTGTAGCGAAGAAAGTTTTTTCAATGAAGTAAACATCATGGCTCCTTGTTGGACTCATCCACTTTGCCTTCTAACTGATATGGTTCTCCTTGTGCTATTGCAGCTTAAACATCCCATTTCCTCTGGGGCATGAGACACATCCTAATCTGGACTTGCTTCCCTTGAGAACATTCTGCAGCTTGGCTGCAAAGCCAGGCTTCCCAGAAGGTGCCTGGCTGTATCCGGGGCCTCAGATCCCCACCACAAATGCCAATGGCTAATGCACTGCGCATTTCTGGGCAAGCTTCAGTGCTTCCTCTAGAGTCAGCTCCCTGCTATGCTGGCCAGGAAGCGACGTGGCCCAGCCCACGCCATTCAGCTCTGATAGTGGCCCTTAGCCAGGGTCTGTCCCCGGCACTGAGGGCCGCCAGTCGGCTGGTCAGGAAGCTGCTGGTCTTGCCAGGGAATTCCAGGGCAACACGGTGCATGCCTCGAGCCAGCAGTTCTCCTGGCGGCTAACAATACTCTCCACAAGAACACAATGCTTCCCTAAATAAAATTAATTGCAGCAGCCAAAGTGAAAAACAAACTCCCTCTCCTTCCTGCCACAGAATCAAAGAATATTGAAGCTGTCTCCATCAGTAAGGGACACTGCCGGCTCTGGGGGTGAGCCCACAAGGAAGGAGAGCGGAGCTGTATTTGTGGCCAGAGCCTTTCCTACAGCAAAAGAGGACATGGCTCCTGTCCAGTGAGGATTCCTGTGTCTGAAGATTACAAAATCGTAACGTGTCAGGACCTCTCAGACTGCTCCAGTCTGTCCCCTCCAAGCCCACACTGCAGCCTAATCTTCACTGTAAAGTATTAAGATGATGGAATTCAATCCACGGGATTTTCAGGTGGGGCCTTTCAGAGGTGGTTAGGATTAGATAGGGTTATCGGAGCACAGCCCCCAAGATCGAATCCTAGTGGCTTATAAGAAGAGCACGCACATGTGCATGTTGCTGCACGTGCACACACACACATACACACACACACACACACACACACACACACACACACACATACTTGAGCTCCCTATCCCTCTTTCTCTGTAGTGCCCTACCCCACCTCAGGAACCTGATAGAAAGAACTATCGCCAGATATCATCCTTCAACTTTGCACATACTGAACTGAAAACCAAATACATCTCTTTTCTTTTTTCTTTTAAACTTATAGGTCTGTGACATTATGTTATTAGCAGCAGAAAATACACTAAGATGCTGACCTGCGTTTTCCACCATTGTCTTTGTCTGGCCTTGAACTTGTCCTCTGTGCTTCAATGTCTGACTCTGCACAATGACAGTGGTGATGTTGGCATCAACCAGGGAGGAGTGAGGACTGAACACATAATGCACTCGCTGGTTATTGTGCCTTCAGTACCTGACCATTGCGACTATTATCATACATGGGATTTTCTAATGGAAAATGTTGAAAGATTGGGGCTCACCAGCCCTGGGAAGCCCGTGTGTCTGTGTAGGGTACTGGCATGAACGGCTGCTGCTTTAGGACAGCCTTCCTGTGGAGGAAGTGTAGCCAGAGACCACATCTGAGGTCACGCCTGCCGGAGGACAGTACCGTCACCACTGGCCTGGGAGTTGGGAAAGCCACATCATCCCAGATGTTTTCGCCTTTATCGTGTACCAGATGTGCTCATAGCAGCCAGGCTAGCAACAGGGGAACTTTGAGCAAGTCTCTGATCACATCTGAGGTTCAGCTTCAAAGTGAGGGCAAAAATATGAGGTGCTAAAATAAAATATAACTGAAAACACTCCGAGGGCCTCTCAGACCAAGCATGGTGCTAGAGCTTTCCACACGGCCATATCATAAGACTGAACCACACGGACAGAACCCTACATGAACACAGCTTCTCGGATGACCCTGGAAATGTGCAGCTGCTGACAAATGTCACAAGATAGATGAAGGCAAATGGAAACATTTCTGGGGTGTCCACATGTTTGAAGTTGGTGTCTCCACTGATACTTCTTGAGTGCCAATAGCGTACCGCACTGCTGTGCATGAAGGCGTGGGCCCGTGGGGCCAATGGGGACTGTGGTACGAATGTTCCCATGTAGGAGAAAGCACGGTTAGAAAAAAAGTGACCTGGTTCCCTTCCCTGAGCTGATGATCTAACGCTTGATAAATATTTTATGACCTCTGTGTGCACTTCCTTTTATACGTAGTGGCCAGGCCCATCTTTAACATATTAGGCATCTTTGTGGTAACACTAAATGCCAGACGTTTAAAAATAATGATCTGACTCAGAAGAAAAAGGCAACATCCAATAGAATGAACTACAAGAGGTTACGGGGACTGAGCTGCGCTTCAAACCATAAGAAACTGGAAATGTAACTGCGAGACTAGATTAAGAAAAAATTTAATTGTCTACTTCTGAATTTTAAATTATTATTCAACATTTGGAAACTATAAAATTGAAAAAGTTCAGCTACATTAAAAAACAGTAACATTAACAACTTCGTGGCAGGAAGAAAATATGGGCAAACACAAAAAATGAACAGCAAACTTGGATAAAACATCAGAATTTATAACAAAAGACATATACAAGGAGCTCTTAGAACATATGAGAACAAAACTCAACAGATAAACCTGCAAGGGATGTAGGCACACATTTCACAGGACAGGAAATACCAGTGACCCTCAGTCATGGAAAGCAACCATAATAAAAATTAAAGTTATTGAGATAGCAGTGGCTGACTTTCGGTTGGTCAGATTACAGTGGTGTGCAGAGCTGGTTCTTGCCAGTTTGCTGTGAATAATTATAAAAGATTTCCAAGAGCCAGTTTTGCAAGTTGACCATTAAATATAGCCGTGACTAAGATGCTAAGTACATAAACCTGCAGTGTAATAAACCATATTTTAAATGGAGGTCATAAAGCTCTTCATTTCCTCCTCCTCTTCTTACTCCATGTCAGTGTTGGTTGTGCTACTCTCGTAGCTGTGTGGTGACACCAGGACAGGCACATTGGCCAGACCATGTTCAAGGACAATGTGTGAAGAGCTATACATTGGCCTGAGTGAGAGCACTTATGCTGGTGGAAACCAGAAGGCACCCTAGAGTAGGGCTTTCCTGAAGTTGGAGGCTTATTTATTCGTTTTTGTGGGGTTGTTTGTTTGTGTTGAGTTTGTTGTTTTATTCTGAGAGGGAGTTGTTAGGCACAGGATACCCAGTGTCAGGAACATACTTACTTGGAAAGTTGTGTGGAAACAGGACGCTTGTTCACTGCAGGTGGCATTGCCCAGCAATCAATAGAGGCATGTGGAAAGCAATCCGGAAACATGTACCAGAATTATAAAGGAATGAACCCTGTGCCCAGCAGTTTCTCTCCTACAAATCTGTCCTGCAGCTCCACCTAATATGGATATGAATGGGTTGAACTGTGAGGTTATCCAGCAAGGTGTGCGATACCCAAAGATCAAAGTCGGCCAGGGCCTTCCCATGCAGGACTCCTGAAACCAAGCCAGTCCATTTCGGGACTGGACTCTAACATAGCTGTATTGGAGAAAGGGGACACTTGTAACATAATAGCATGGAAAGATCTGGAAGACAATATGTGAAAAATGCAAGACACACAGTGTATGCTTATATTTGTAACCTAAGCAGCTACATTGAAGACAGCAATACGCAATATAAAACCACTGTTGAATACGTAGCATCTTTTTTTAAATTGTGTATCATTTCTAATGTCCTATTACTTTTCTATTCGCTTTAGAATATAAAAATAATAATAACAAAGTAAAAGGAATTTTAAAACAGCACTTCTTTTTGTGTAAAAAAGAAAATGTGATGTGTTCCTGCATATTTAAGTTTGCACGGAGGAGCTATGAGGTTGTAATCTGACTGAGGTGACAAAATCCTGAGGTGGCTCGGGGGCAGCTGGAATGGGTGAGAGAAAAACTTTCTCTATATACAGTTTTATGTTATTTTGATTTTTAAACTATGTGAATATATTACCTATCTTAACATGTTTAAATTAGTAAGTAATGTGTATGATGTGGTTTACCCTGAGAGGATCTAACTTCCAGTCGCAGCTTGTCCCAGGGCATATAAAACTTGAAATACTTTATGTGTCAATAAAGGAAAGGAGAAAGTCGTGTTTTGATCCTGTGGCCCTTGGCGCAGATGTTTGTACTAGAAATTTTAGATGAAAGTGAAGGTTGTAAATGGTACAGTGGTTATGATGGATGGTCTGATGTTGATGGTCTGTTGTGGAATCTGAAGGAATCGCGAGACTGGTCCACACTGCATCCAGATGTGAACCGATGCATGCAGTCCTGCCCTGCAGCTGGCTAAGTACCTTCATGGGGCCTCCTGGTAAGATGGAGAGGCGAGCAGGGAGGCCCCAGGCTGCAGAGGTGCGGGGAGCTGGGTCAGAGGGCTGACAGCTTTGTCGGTTGGGCCTGGAGCATATCTGCTTCCATCGTCACATGTGGTGGACTGCTTGGCACGGCCACATGCCAGCACCATGGATGCTGCTCCCTGCTGGCCACACCCTCACCAATGCCAATCACTTCTCATGCGCTTGGCTTGGAAGAAGTGTGTTGATCACGGTACCACCCAGCCACTGCCATGACAGAAAACAGTGCCGGTCAATGGCAGAGGCCCTTTACCCAGGATTCATAGTGATGGTGGCCTTTACAACTACTAAGCAGTGTCCCACCCATAAAGAGAGGCTGGTCACCCTCCCAGGGGCCACGCACTGCCTCGCAGCAGGGTGTCGTGGCCACATCCACCTCTCGGGTTCTGTCTCCAGCACCTTCTCACTCCAGCTCCAGGCAGTTTGGGTTCTGGAACACGGGGTGTTCTTCCTACCTCAGGGCTTCCGCATTTGCTGTCTCTTCTTCCCTGGCTCCTTCTTGCAACTCAGGAGTTAAGAGTCCTGCTCTGGAGCCAGATGACCTGGATTTAGGTCTAAGTCTACCACCGTCCAACTTGTGGCCCTCTGTGAGTTACTCAACCTCTCAGTCCCGCTAAAACAAGGTAAATAAGTAGATCTGCCCCTCCGTTTCCCTGCCCAACACATCTCAGAGTACTGGGGCTTCCAGTGGTGGTCTTACAATGATAGGAATATTTCATGTGCAATTATCAATGGAGCTTTCCTCCATCCAGGACAGAGAAGCAACGCTTCCCCAAGGAGCAAGAAGAAAAGACAAATCAGTTGGGCCTTGCTAAAGGGCGTTGCCCTAGATTCACCCGACAGGGAAAATCAAAGGAAGATGGAACTCAGAACAAAGGAGAAGAGGCTGGAGAGCTCAGAGGGCCGAGGGAATGAGAGAGAACTCACCACGGGACTGAAGAGGCTCCACGGAGAGGCCCAAGGGGTTGACTTGAGGACAGAGCAGGGCCGCAGCGGGGGCGTGGCTTGCAGGCTTGGGCCCTCCCAGGATGGCTCACGGGCGCTGAACCCCCACCCCACCCCCGGTTGAGAGCACCAGTCAAGAGGGTGACAAGCAGGACAGATCCACCAGGTGCGAGAGGCCAGGGAGCCCCTCAGCAAGCAGCCGCAGGAACACACCTTCAGGGCACAGAGCTGCCCGCCTCAGTCATTAATGTATATTTTTTTAATGTATTTGGTCATTGCAGGGTCTCGATAGGCAGCTCAGATTCATGGTGATCCTCCTGCTTTCAGACTCCTCAGAGCTGGGATTACAGGTGTGCGCCATTACACCTGGACTCTGTGGCTGGCTCAGCCTGCCCTGGGTGGGGCTGGTGCAGCATGCAGTGCCAGCGATCGAACCGTGGTCCCTGTGCTTGCCTAAACTGGCCTAACCAGGCGCTTTAGTCCCCCGAGCTATCTCACCAGCCCCAGTAATAGCATTTTTGATGTATAAGATACGTACCATAAAGTTCACCCAAATTGGTGGGGTTTAGTATGTTTACAGAGTTGTAGAGCCATCACTACTACCCGATTTTAGAACCTTTTCATTAACCCAAAGAGAAACACCATACCCATCCGCAGTTCCTGCCCAGCGTGCCTCCCTGGACCCTGACAACCTTAATCCACTTCCGATCTCTAGGGATTCGCCTGTTGCACATGGTTCCTGCAAAAGGAGCAGAGGCCCGGTTTTGTCTCCCCAGCAATCGCTCCGCATCTTTGTCCACATGACTTTATCTTATTTTTTTCCAGATGCCCTCTCTGGATTGATCTTAATCCTTAAGATATTTATTAGTGCACAAAGGTATGGTCACTAATAGAACCAAATACCCAGCACTTAAACTTAAAAGAATCAAGGTTGATTTGGGCTCATGGTTTTCAGAGGATTTAGTCCACGGTTGGCTGGATGCAAGGCAGAGAAAAACATGATTCAAGAGCCCAGTGGAGAGCAGCCACGCACCCCGAGGTCCCACTCAAGCCCAGCCATTCCCCTCCTGGGTATTTTTCCAAAAGAACTGAAATCATCATACCACAGCAATATATGGGCACCCATGCTTGTAGCAGCACAGTTTGTCATAGCTGAGTCTTGGAAACAACCCAAATGCCTATCAACTGAGGAATGGATTTAAAAAAAAGAGTTTCACACAATGGAGTATTGCTCGGCTATAAAAAAGATAAATTTGAGGCTTTTATAGATTAGCATTCAAAAGAAACAAAGTACTTTGTATCTTTGATACAAACTAGAGGTACAACTAGAGACTGTAATGGTAAGGGAACTAAGTTACACTCACGTGGGCCAACATCACACTGTTTCTCTAGTGTGAGAACCTGAAAGAGTAAAATATAGTGTGAAAGGTACAATGCACACACTGTGAAAGGGAAAGAATTTGTTCAATGGGAAGGAAAAACTGTGATGAAGAAAAGAACAAATGAAAGAAGGGGGAAAGATACACTTACTTATATATACCAAAAGTTTCAGATAACTGTACAGCCAATTTCTGCTGGTCTTTTTTTTTTTTTTTTTTTTTTTTCCTTGACAGGACCAGGGTTTGAACTCATGACCTTGCACTTGCCAGGCAGGCACTTGTGCCATGGAGCTATTTCCCTGGCCCCTCTGCTGGTCTTTTGAAAGGAGCAGTTAATACTTAAATTGTTTTTCTTTCTATTCTTGTTATTTTTTCTTTCTTTTGAATTTCTTGCAACCTTTTAGTTATTGTTCATTATGTTTTTTCTTTCTTTTTATTTTATTTTATTTAGGGAAAGGGTCTACAGGGTGTTCAGGGTCTCACTACTAGAGCAGACTCACTAATCCACCTGCTTACAGCCTCCCAAGAGCTGAGATTACAGGTGCGCACCACCACGCCCAGTCTCGGTTGTAGTCTCAGAGAGCCATAGAGGCGGGGCCAGCACAGCAGGCCCAGGCATCTGAACCCCCAGCTCCTGTGCCTGCTTGCAGGTACTTTAATCTGCTGAGCTACTTGGCTGGCCCTTGTTTTTTCTTTAAACCAGTCTTGCACATTTATATCATATAATCTGAACAACAAATTAAATTAATTTGAAGGTAACATTGTACAATACAGCAACCACAGTTGAATTCCTATTACTTTGTTTAGTAAAATTTCATATCATTTCTAATGCTTTTTTTTCTATCACTATTTTGTATTCTTTAAAAAATTTAATAAAATAACACATCCCTCCAGGCTACAGCCCCAGTGCCCCGCCTCTTCCAAGCAGAGCCTACCTCGCTCCCCACAGTACTTCCAGCTCTAATCTCATCAGTGGATTAACCCAGGGATGAGCAGAACACTGCCATGATCTAATCTCCTTCCAGAAACCCCAGCTTGGAGCACATGAGATTTTTGGAGCAGCGTTTTAGGCTCATGACCATCTCATGATACAAAACGCCATTAGTCCAACTCTAGGAATTGTCAAAGTCTTAACAATGCTGGCATTGCTGAAACATCCAAATTCAACGTCTTCTCTGAGACTCCAAACAAATTCTTAGCTGTTAGCTACTATAAGAATTAAAAAGAAAATCGAGTATTTCTGATGTAAAACAGCCAGGAGCAAACATTCCTGTTCCCAAAGGGAAGAATGAGGGGAATAGAAAATAATCAGACTGGACTGAGGAGATAGCTCGGCAGTCTAAGTGCCTGCCTGGCAAGCACAAGGACATGAGTTTGGTCCCCAATACCACATGCCATCCCTCCCATACCTTAAAACTGGGCATAGTGGTGCACACCTGTAATCGCAGCACTGGGGAGGCTGAAACAGGAGGATCGCTAGAGTCTGAGGCTGCACTGCTTAGCGAGATCTTGTATTAACAAAAAGAAAGAAAAAAAAGAAAATAATCACACCAAATAAGACCAAAACAAGCAGAGTAGTCATTAAATCCTCAGTTTTATGTCCAGTATCAAGGGCAGGTTGTGGTAAGATATGAACTTTCAAGGGCGTGGGGGGCCCCACTGCTGTGGCCTTGCCAGTTATAGCTCTCCCGGCCACACTTGCGGGTCCTCACTCACTTCCTGTGCCTTTCCCTACCTGAGCAGCCGCGATCCCAGCACCTCCAGCATCCTGGGATCTCCTCCCACTGCCCTTGGGTATACATTGCCTGGTCTCCTTGGCCTCTCCGTGGAATCTCAGTGAGTCAGATGCACAAGCTTAAGTATCACATTGCTTCTTTTCTATAGAAACCTGGAGTAAAATAACAGACAGACAATGGGAAATACGGACCTAGATCATTCTCGAAGAGGACAGGAATCAAGAGGCGGAGTGCTGAGCCGGCCAGACAGCTCAGCAGACTAAAGCACCTGCTTAGGCAGAGTGCAGCCACCAGGGTTCAATCCCCAGCACAAGTGCTGGCCCCGCCCCCAAGGCCCACTGAATCAGCAACTGAGACTGGGCATGGTGGTGCGCGCCTGTAATCCCAGCTCTTGGGAGGCTGAACACAGGCGGATCACTATGAGTTCACTCTACGTAGTGAGACTCTGTAGACCCTGCAGACCCTGTACCAAATACAAAAAGAAAAAAAAAAAAAATAGAGAGGGAGAGAAGACAGAAAAAGGAATTGCGATGTGTCATGTGCACATGCCAACTCCACACAAAAAATGTAAACATTATATACTGCACACATGTACGAAAAATAACTCAGAGAAACACAGACAAAAACTAAAAAGCAACTCTGTTACTTAGACAATTTTTCCTGAATAAATATGATGATTTATACAATACAATAAAGCTCTACCAATTAAAAAAAAACAAATCTGAGTGAAAGCCTCCATGATGCTCCAACTTTAGCGTTCTGCATCCCTGAACACACAGCTCCATGCGGGTGACAGCTAAGGTTCAGCAGTAGCCCGGCTCCCTCTGACCATGGCTGCAGCAGCCTCTGTGTTCCCAGCTGGCTGACACTCGGAAAACACCACTCTAGGCCCAGGTAATCCTGAATGAACAAGACACCCGGAGCTCTCTTCTCAGAGCAAAGTCTTTCAAAGGAGTTCACCATGTCATACACATTGATCCTGTGACAGGTGAGATCTGGGGCTGGGGAGATAGCTCAGCAGGCACAAGCACCCGCCTGGCAAGCACAAGGCCCTGAGTTTGATTCCCAGTACCAAAAAAGAAAAAAAAAGAAAGCGGGATCTGCCCAGCTCCTGAGATGCCTTCAAGTCATATTTTCTATCATCCTGATACAAAGTGCTTTGCTTCTCTTCAATGCTAACCTTCTCAACAGCCACCCTCCCCTTGGCCCCAGCAGGTGCTTCCTCTCCGGTGAAACTGCAGGTTTTCACATCTCTTAGCTCTTTTTCCCCTCTGATTCTTGCTATAAAACTAGCTAAAAGTACCCAGAAATACCCATACCACCACCTGAACACGGGGTTGCCTTGACATTTCCTCACAGTGATAAGTATACCACCTTTTCATTCAGCCTCATGCCGTCCTAAGACATGAACAGAATGCAGACAGATACCCTGCCAGAACAAAGCACAGAGGAGCTCGGGGCCAGCTTCCAACAGCATCCTCCCTCTCACCTGAAATGTCCCGAGCCCTGCCTTTACTATCTTCATTACCACCAGCAGTCTTCTAAGCTCTGACCAGAATCATCCACCAAGCTCAGCTTACAGTGCTCCAAGGCCCTCTCCAGCCAGCATCTCCAAACCTTTCTGAGCTCCTCCCCAACACCAGTTTCAAAAGTTTCCAAACAACATGATTGGCAGCGACTTTATTTCTTTGTTAGCAGTTTTTCTATTAGTCACTTTTCCATTTCTGGGGAATAGTATCCAACACCCACAACTTAAAGGAGGACAGGAGGTGGATACACAGCACAGATGAAGACGAAGACAAAGATGAAAATGAAGAAGAGGTGGAGGAGGAGGAAGGAGTTGGAGGAAAAGTAGCAAAACAAGAAACACAGACTCTGACATTAACGTAGACCCCTGACAAACTACCTACTGTATCCCAACCTTGACTTTCCTATCTATGACGTTACGACAATATGCACAATCGAGTATTTCTCAGCTATAAGGAAAAATAAACTCAAGGCCTTTCTAAGGAAATGGGTGCAAACAGAGACCACACTCATAAGGGAAAAAAACCAGACTCATGTGTATAAACAGCATATATTATCTTCCCTGTAGAAGAAGCTGAAAGAGTGAATAAGATCCAGAAGGTGCAATAGATACCACGAAAGGAAAAGAAACTGATCAAAAGGAAAGATCAACTGGAATGGGGGAAAAGAGAAAAGAAGAAAGGAAAGAAAACATGTATATAGACAAGCTAGCTAAGACAATTGTGCTGCTAATTCGTACTAGTTCATTCAAAGAGCAGTTGGAGCTTATAGTGTTTAATCAGTTTCGCATGTCTGCATCTGGTCTTCTGAGTGACTACCTTGAAGCTCACAATATACAATATATATAATAAGCATTGTTGATTTCCTATCATCTTGTCTTGAAATTCTGTAGATTTTTATTGGCTTTTTTTCTTTTCTCTCTTTAAAATAAAGTGAAAAACTTTAAAAAGGCGATATGTAACTGTGAGGGTTAGCAGAGCCGTCCAGTGTCTGTCTGGGTACTACTGGGCGTCCACTCACTCAGAGCCCGACAGCCACCAAGCGGGCTGTTTGTCACCTTTCCAGTTTCCTACGGCACACAGTCTGGGCTTCAGGTTCCCTGCACTGAGGAAGGTTCTAGCATATTCCAGAGCCTCATTCTCATGGCACTGAGCCAAAGAGCAGCACGGATCTCCAGCCAGCAAGGGCATTTGGTTGCCAACGACAGGGACGTACATCTCCTGGGATATAATGAAGACACAGCCCTCCGCCAAGAGGGGAAACAGGGCTGAAGCCACTGCAGTTCCAACAGCTGAGGGTCAGTGGCCTTGCGGTCACATCCATGGTGAGCATGTGACTAATGCTCTTTCTCTCATAATCACAAAGGGAACTGAAAAAAGGAAACAATCCCACGGTACCTCAGCAGGAGAATGAATTGACAGATAGCAGAGTCACCCCACAGTGGAACGCCGCTGTTGGCATGAATAACCATGGACAACAACGTGGAGATAGGTTTTTTTGTTAATATATGTTTGCAGCACACAATGCTTACTTTCGTATGAGGAGTTAAGGATATGTACATAACATATCTTCATTTTTTTATTCCTGTTCCCTTTCCCTTTTTTTCCTGCTGCTTCCTCTGCCTCTAGATCTCCTTTCTATCTGCAAAAGGCCTGGCTTTGTGTTGTCTATGTTTTCTAAAAAAAAAATTATTTAAACCTTTGGTTTCTCATATAAAAGGAATCATTCAGTATTTAAGCTTGTAAGTCTGATTTACATGAAACTCGAGAAAAAGACAAAGCCTTCCCTGGTGATAGAAGTCAGAACGTTGGCTGCCTGTGGTCACAGTTGTGGGGGATTTTACTAGAAAGGGCCACGCAGGAACCTTCAGGTTAGAGGAAGTCTTCTCTATCTTGATTGTGGTGTTGGTTATGCAACTGTATGAAAGCCACTGAACTTTACTCTTACAGTTATAGTGGGTTCCCTCTTTGGGAGTATGTAAATTATGTTTCAGTTTTTTTTAATAGCAAATAAGAAAGCAAAGTCCACGGAGAAGTCTAGGCATATGGCGGGGCCGGTGGGACCCACCTGGCTTCCTCACACTCCACGCTGGGAGCTACTTTGATTCTGAAGCAGCTGGCAAGTTTGGGTTATGTTAACATTCATCCCAAGTAACTGCCATCTCTCCTGTTCTCTCTTCCCCTTTTTATGGTGTCCTTGCTCCTTGTTGACTGCTTGGTCCCATCTCTCCCTGTCTTGTCCATTTTGGTTGCTATGACAAAGAACCATAAACCACTGGGACAGTAAACTAGAGAAGTTAATCTCTCTCAGTTCTGGAGGCTGGAGGTCCAAGATCCAGGCAGGAGCAGAACCTTTGTCAGTCAAAGGCTCAGTCCCTGGTTCATAGATGGCCTTTTCTCAAAGTGTCCTCACATGGGAGAAGGGGCAAAAGGCATCCGCTAGCATCTTATTTTAGAAGGGCACTAATTCCATTCATGAAGGCCCCACCCTTGTGGCCTAATCACCCCACCCAAGTGCCCCATATCCTTCCGCCATCACCTGATGGTTAGGGTTTCATCATATAGACTTGGGGAACAACACCATCCACACCATGGCCCTCCCCTTTCCAGCCTGGCAACATCTTGTCTTCTCTTTTGTTACCAATATTCCCATTCCAGAAACCGGGGAGGAGCTACGGACAGGAGCCAGGTAGAGATCTGCCCAGGTAGAAAAGAGCCCATCCAGAAGATGCCTTGGGGGGAGGAGGGGACACCTCCAGCCACAGGCCAGGCCACGTCCTGGCTTTGCCACCATGGCCTGGGAACCCTAGGCCCCCAAGTCACATTCTCTGACCTTTTCACCCCCATCTGCCAAATGGGGAAGTGACAGTCCCCACCCAGGGGCGACTGTGACCAGAGTTCCTGGAATGTGCACAGGGTCCTGCTGTAACAGGTGCACCAGGGAACTCATGGTGACTCAGCAACGCCTGGGACTCAAGCTCCCGGGGACAGGACGACGCCAGCCCCTGAGCAAGCAAGCACGCGCTCACTCATGATCCCTGGTTCCCGGCTAGTAAAGGAAGAGAGGACAGCTCCTCTCTGTGGCGTCAGGGGCAGGCTCAAGTGAGACACCACGTGAGGCAACCGAGTTGTCGCTGTCGATACAGGAGGAGCATGGCACAGAGTTCAGACCTAAGGACAAAGGGAGAAGAAACTTATTTTAAGTATTTTTTTGGGGGGGGAGGACTACACCACCAGCCCTTTTTTAAAAAATAAAAAATGTATTGGTTCATTTGTTTGTAGGAAGAATCTTGCTATGTTTCCCCAGTGAGGACGTGCATGTGGACAAGGAGGAGGTTAATAAAGAGATGATAGTGAAAATGCAAGGAAAAAGAAAGAGGAGGAAAAGGGGTAGGCAAAGGAGAAGAAACCAAGTCGCTCTGGCCAGAGACCACAACCCAGGCTCCAGGCTGGAGAGACTCAAACTGGAGATCTTCCTGTCTCAGCATCCCGCACTGCTGGGAGTTTAACATGTGCCACCACACCTGGCTTCTCTGAGCATCTTACTCAAACCTTAACCTTAAAAGCACATGTATCCTTAGGAGACAATGGCCTTGGACATGCTAGAATAGCTGTGGTCACATGCTCTGCAGAAGGGACAACCAGGCCCAAGTTCCCTTCTAGATGAAGGAGGGGAGGAGAAGGCGGGGGGGGGGGGGGGGGGGGGGGGGGGGGGGGGGGGGAGGGGACTGGAGCGCTGCCTGCCTGACCCTCTCTTTGCCTTAATGGATCTCAATTGCGTCTTTTCCCCTCCACACACACAAGTGCTTCTTTGTTTCCTTAAAAAGGCAGGCCTTCTGTTCTCTGCTCTGTTCTCTGAGGCTGGTCCTTTCTCAGTCACCTCACCTCCCGGGGACCTTGTGACATCCCAAACTGAGAAGAGAGGAAATCTCAGAACTGCAGCTTTCTGGCCCAGAGAAGACAGTGAAGCCTCTGAGCCAGGCTCTCTTTGCCGCTCTGTGCAAGAATGTCACGCAGCACAGCAGGACGGGTCGGCCTGACGCCAGGTGACCGGCTGAGCCATGTAGCTGGGGTGAAGGGTGCTGGCCTGCAAAGGAGCTGGACTGTGAGCCAGCTGGGGTCCTCTCATGCAGGGGAGCCTTCCCTAGGGCGTCGGCAGGGAGGAAGGAGGAAGGTGCCCTTCCTTTCCGAATAAGGGAATGAAGTCTGACCAAGAGCTAAAATGACACAGAGGCAGCCGGCGGAGACCTTCACAGGTGCTGTGGGCCCCAGGAAGCCAGGGCCACCAGCATGTCCCAAGCCCATGCCAGGATGCGACCAGCTGGCTTCTTTAGATTGATCCCAGTAAGTGCCATGCATGTGGACAATGAGGAGGTTAAAGAGGATGATAGTGAAAATGCAAGGAAAAAGAAAGAGGAGAGGAGGAAAAGGGGTAGGCAAAGGGGAAGAAATCAAGTGGCTCTGGCCAGAGACCACAACCCAGGCTCCATGCACACGTTCTGGCCAAAGCCCATGGTTATGATGCTATGCCACGGGGGAATGGGGGGGACAGAAGAAGACAATTACCAAGCCCAGGTGTGACATCATGACAGTCGTCTGTCACTGAAGTACCGAGCCTGACTCCATTTGCCTGTTCTTTGAGCGTTGGGGTAGAGCAGCTTGGAGCAAACGACAGCTCTTACAAGTCAGAAACGCAGAAGCAGCCATGAGAGGGAGACATGGGGAGGACAGACCTGGCCTTACCACAGGGCTGGAGCTGGCACCCAGGGGTTCCCCGGGGACCGCAGGAGCCAGGCAGGCACCAGTGAAGCGCAAGGATTTCTGTGGATCCTCTTGACTTCTGCTACTCCCTGGCTGAATACGAGAGTCTGTAGCACTTCCATTTCTGGGAACCCGGGTGCTCACCACTGCTTTTCCCCCTATTGGGCATGAAATGCCCCTGGGCCTGGTGACTCTGGACCCACCTGCAGGCACCTGCTGCTCCTGGGTGCGCTGTGCATTTCCTCCAGCCTGGTGTTGAATGTGCATTCAGCAGCTGAACCCCAGGGCTGCAGGGAGCAGAGGCCCGGCAGCCACAGCTTCATTCTAAATGCAGTCACAGGACAGGGTAAGTGTGCCCAGGTATTTCAGTAGAGGGCACAGTTTTATAAACAATAAATAGCTTAGGGGGAAAAGCATTTCCTGCTTAAGAGAGCTCTTTTCAAATACCCAAGAAAGGACCCAGCACACAAACAGCTGCTACTAAAGAAATCATTTCATCTGCTCATCCAGGCTATAGGAGGCTGCCCTGAGCTCTCAGAGGAGCAGGGGCCAGAGGCTGGGACTAGGAGATGCCACTTGGCTCCCAAGAAGTCCTAGCCCCTGGTGTCAGATGGAAATGCCAACACAACACAGCACAACACCTAGGCCACCAGGGATGCCACAAACGCCAACGTGTTTTTACTCATGTGTTATCATGTAGTGTATGTTTCATGACTCAGAAGTACCTACGTTAATAATATCATCACTATTATTGAATGGAATTTCCAACATGATGTAATATGAATTAGTTTATTGGCCACAAAGGTTTATGGAGAGTCAAATGAGAAAATGTGTAGTCAGTGTTCCTGACCGGGGCCAATGGCCAGTAAACGTTGTTATTAGTAATAGCGTTATTATTATCATTTAATTATTTTTTGAGGTGAGTTGGTGTATAGATTAGAAAGTGCTGTGTGAGATGGTGTATGGAGGGCTGGTGGAAAGGGTTGGGAAGAGAATTTACCAACAGTGAGGAGTGTAGAGAAGAGGAGTTGTTCTGGCCAAACTACACTATAAAGGAGGACAGGAGAGAAATCAGAAGTTTCCCGGAGAGAAATTATGACTTCAGACTGAGAGGCTCAGACTCTACAAAGGGTCTGAGAAGGGGCTGGGCAGCAAATGACCCAAGGATGCGCTCTCCTTGACCATTTAGTATCTTGTGCATCTTCAAGCATCTGTACTGAGCTTAAAATGAGAAGTTTACAGCTGCAATTCAGACAAGACCACTGTCCCCTGACTCACGAAGGACCTTCCGCTGTAGACGAGCTGACAAGAAGGTCGACGCGCATCTTTTAGAAACGATAGGTCCAAGTCTTTGAGAATGAACGGGCTTGGTGTCAAAGGCTCGTTGCTGTCCTATGATCTTCCAGATGGCTTTAGTTGGAGTTCCTCTGTTTAGGGTTTCGCACAGCGTTTGGCTGTCTGCAGAGTTTTAGTTCTTTGCCTTGCCAAGGGGCAAGGCAACAGAAAAAAAGTGGAACTTGATTTCTTCAAAAATATTCTCAGAAAGTTTTCTTCGAAGACAAGACTGTCACCTGTCAGCTTACCCATTCAGTAAACACATCCCCAGCACAGGGAGCCTGTGCTCCGTCAACACCTCTCTGCTCCTCCGAAAAGGACCCTGGTCTGGTGTCCTCACCTCCACCTGCACGCCCAAGATGTTCATGGGAAACTGGGGCCCTTGGCCATGCTATTCCAGCCCTCAGGCCCACCCTGACAGCTATTGTGCCCTCTGTTGAAATGTGGTCCACACACAGCTGGGCCCAGCAGAGACCACCTATGCTACTGGGACCAGAGTGAGGCCCAGTCTCTCCTTCTGAGTCTGCAGGACATTGTACATGGAGTACTGAGCTCAGTGACATGGGGCTACTGTCCTTGCCACAGAGATAACTCCCCAGGTATCAGAGCTTCTGCTTGGTGCTCAGACTCCAACACATGTAGTAGGTGCAGCTCCAAACCTGTCCCTTAGGCTAATTTAAGTAGGAAACAAGCTTCCCACCTGGAACCAACACAGGGGCAGACATTGTGTCCTGGGGGACCTTGTGCTGAGTGACACAAGCTACATACAGAAAGACAGATCAGGGCCAGGGAGATAGCTCAGTAGCATAAGCGCCTGCCTGGCAAGCATGTGGTCCCGAGTCTGATCCTTGGTACTGCAAAATAAAATTAAATACATAAATAGTGATTAAAAAAAAGACAAATGCCACAACATGCAAAAGTTTTAAAAGTCTGACACATAGTATCAAGGGGTATAAAATGCTGCCTCTCAGCTCAGTGAGGTGGTGCCCAGGCCTCCTGCAGAAAGGAGTTAGAGAAATGTTGCTCAAGGGACCCTAACTTTCAGTTAGATAAGAGGAATAAATTTGCACTGAGATGGCAGTTGAGACTGGGTGTGGTGGCGTGCGCCTGTAATCCTAGCTCGTGGGAGGCTGTAAACAGGTGGATTACTATGAGTCCAATCTGGTAGTCAGACCCCGAACACCCCTGTAGACCTTTCCCTAAAATACACACACACACAAAAAAAAAAAGAAGAATAAATTCAGGAAATCCACTTTTAGTAGGGTGACTATGATAAATAATGTGTTCTATTTTGAAAATTGCTTAGCAAGTAGATTTCGTGTTCTCACCCCACACGTGTGCAAGTCCATGAGGTCATGCATATGTTAATTAGCTCAACGGAGTCATTCCACAATGTTTGCATATTTTAAAGCATAATGTTACACCCTATAAATACATACAACTTTTATACTCCTTTGTCCTTTGAGGCTAACTCCCATCTGGATTCAATGAAAGAAAAAATTTCACAATTGAGTCAGGTTTGGAAGTCTACTATATTACTCTTTTCCTTCTGAGGATTTACATGGCCCATTAGCATATTAAAAGATTTGAGATGTATGGAGTAATAAAAAGTTTAATTGGCTTGAGTTTGTTTCAATCAATGTTTCCTATTAACTCTAAGACCCTTTCTTGGAGCAACACTTACTAATACTCTGGGTAATTTATTGGAAAATGCCACTCAAATATCCAGAAGTTTGAGAACTTGAAGATCCTTTCATCCTGGCCCTCACATAAACCCTTTCCCCCATGGCCTAGTGTTTTATGCAAACAATGGGTTTTTAATAAAGGTTTGCAGAGTGAGGGTGGGGTGGAAACAGTTGTGGAGGAGACCCAAGAAGGCCTGGGCTAAGTTCAGTGGTCACTGTCGCAGGAGGCACGCAGGCGGACCTGGGTGGATGCTGTACCCTGAGGAAGCTAAGGTCCAAGGAAGAGGAGGAGCTTCAGGGACCTTGCTGCACAGCCTTCCGGGGCCAGACACCAATACAACCAGACTTGGCTCCACCTGCAGCACGTGGCACCTGAGTAGGGCACCCCATCATCTCATCACAGCATCACTGGGGTGGCAAAAATCTGCGGTCACCACTGTGATGACTGCAGCAGTGGTATAAGGTCACTCTGAACTGAGAAGCCAGCGCAGGGGACTGCCTCCTGACCATAAATAGATCCCTGGCCGAGAGTGGCCCAGGCAAGGACCAGGTCTATAACGATCATCCAAGGACTGATGGTTTCGGGTTATGTAATGATGTGGAAATGAGGGGCTGATGAAAAGAACCCCGCCCCTGCTGACCCTCACCTCCCCCAGCTGTCATCTCGGGATGACTCGCATCAACGTCAATCCATATATCACTCATCTCTGTAGGTTCAGGATCTGCAGTGGTGTCCCCCACAGTACAGAAACACAGTAGAGGACACTTTGGTCTTAAGTAATGACAAACCAGGACCTTTGCTTTGTTCCCCACTAACCAATATTCTCTTAATTTTTGTTTTTATTGATGCACGTCTGCAGTACCTGGTGATTGCAGTCATTGCGGAGTTGACACATGGACATGCTGCATCTTCATTCTCTTTACTTTTTAAAAAGTCTGTTTTGTTTTCCTTATTTGAGGGTAAATGATTCTCTTAGAATAAATTCAGTCTTTTCTGAAGTCACAGAAACTCTTTCAGGCCAAGCAGGCACTACCTCAGACAGCCACGTTGTCACTTTGTTTTTTAATATACTTAGTACAGGGTCCACAGGGTCTCACTGTACAGCTCAGACTCATAGTGATCCTCCTGTTTTCAGCCTCCCAAGTGCTGGGATCACAAGCTCCTGCACCACCATGCCCAGTCTCAATCGCCATCTCAGCATGCACCAGGGGCGGGGCCAGCACAACACACTGGGGATCGAACCCCTGGTCCCCGCGTCTGCCTAAGCAGGTGCTTTAATCCACTGAGCTATCTGGCCAGTCTTCACATTGTCACTTTGGGAGGGAGTGAGGGCCAAGATTGGTTACACGACCTGGGGCTGGGAGGGGGAGGGGGGAGTTCCAGGGCAAAGAGTAACCTGGAGCCCCTTGTTCAGAAACAACTAAGAAAGGGGCTGTCTTTCCCGAGAGGGCCCACCCCTAGGTGAGTGGCATTTCTCTGAGTTCAGCCCAGTGAGCCAGGACAGCAGTGGGCACACAGCCCTGTGTCTGCCCACAGCCAACAGAGCCCTAGAAAAGCCCTGGGAACCTCCTCACCACCAGACAGCTGGACAAAGGACACACGGACTCAGCTTAACACCCCTCCTCGATGCTCCAGGTCCCTGGGAGGTCTGTGCATTTGTTTGCCTGATTCCTAATTTCTCACCTTCGCTGATTCTTACCAATGTCAGGACTCTGCGCCCGTGAGTCGAGCCCCAGCTGAGACCTCAGGGCCCAAATCAATTGCGGGAAACGCCTCCGACCACTGCCGCATCTTGATTCGGTCAACCTCAGAAATTCTTGGGCTGAACGTATCCCCCTCTGCTGCCCATCTGTAGTTTCTGCACATGTGCCTTTTAATGAAAACACAATCCTTTCAAGATGTGACTCATTTTCCTTCTACCAGTCAAAATATTTTTAAAGCACTTGATTCACAAGAAGACTTTTATGACTGACACAAGCTTGAAGTTGCTCTTCCAGCTCTGACTCAAATCCCACTGAAAATGAGCATCTGAGGACCCCGTCTCCCAGGCACAGCCTGGTGTCTGTGCCCACAACAATGACTCAGTCCTCCAAGCCCAGGAAGAAGTATAACCCCCCAACCCCCCCCCCCCCAACTTTGGGACCTGTCACAACTGGCAAGGCTGCTTTTTCAAACAGATCTGAATCTAGATTTCAGTGCACAGTCCTCATCACCATCCTTCATGTGGGAAGCCAGTTTCACCCTCAAAATAATTCTTTTGTTGTTGCTTTTTAGAGACAAGGTGTATCTATGTAGTTCAGGCTGGGCTTGGACTCACTCTGGCTAGCCTCAAACTCTCCACAATCCTCCTGTCTAGCCTCCCAGTGCTGAGATTACACAGATTACACACCACTACGCCCTACTCAAATCTCAATACAGTATTTGAACTGTACTTTGGCAAGGAATCCAGTACGGTGGCTTCTCTCATGAGTATCCTATACGGTGGTACACTGTCCTGCCGGGGTAGATTAGTCTTCTGGGAATGGCCTAAAGAAGTCGCTTAAAGTCAAGCGATGAAAACAGAGAATCACAAATAGAGCCCAGTTTTGGCCTCTGCCAGTCAGATTTCTTGTGGGAATTTAGGAAGATCCTGGGGACTTTAGGGACTCTAGGGAGGAGAACTCCAGATCTGTTCTGGTCCAACAGTTGGAACTTGGTTCACAAAGTCTGCACCTCCCAGGAGGCTGCTTTGAGAATAATAGCATTTATTTTATTATATGTATTTGACAGTGTTTGTTAATGGTGTATTTAATTTTCTGCATGACACTATTTCATCAAGTTGGGGAAACAATTTAGTTCCAGCCTATAGGCTGCTAACACTGATTGATAAACCACAGCTTGCAACTAAGCTACCAGTAAGAGGGCTGGGACAGAAAGGGCCTGAATAAAGCCACCACCAGGGGGCAGCTCCATGAGGCAGCCACAGGTTCACAGGCAGCATCCTGGACAAGTAACTTTCTGCTGCAGTGGAAGGCGCCATCTGAAAAGTACTTGTTCTCTCCTGCCATAGTCTTGTTTGCAGAACAAAGGAAAGCTCTAGAAGAAAATGCAATATTCTGGAAGCTCCATGATTTTTGCTTTAGGACAAGTGACTTTTGCACAACATACTTGGTGAATTGTCAAGTCCGGTGAGGCCTTTCTATGCTAGGTCATATGTCTTCAATCCAACACTGGTCTTATAAGTTCAAGAGTAGCAGTGTCACAGCCTTGCCCTTCCCCTCAGAAGCTTGAGCATCCACCTCTGTTCCCTACCACCCACCTGAACGGGCTGGCAGTGGAGTGGGGAAACTGCTATAGAGAGCTAGAAGTGTGACCCTGGATCCCACGCTGAACACCAACCTACAGGGTGGAATCAAGGCCCGCATCTTCCACTCCTTTTCTGTTGTAGAGGTTACATTTTATGTGAGCAAAAGCTGCCCGTGGCCATGTCTATCTGGTTTATGGGAGGTTCATGGGAGCTCGGGGCCAACAGGAGCACAGGGAGAGGTTAGGGTCAGCCCTGCACACATTGCAGCCCAGGGTATGAGTAATGGGCGGGTCTTCTGCCAAAAGACTGGGTCAGAAACAGGCTGCTCATGAAAAAAGGGACCGCAGCCAGAAACTTGCTGTAACTTGCTCCCTGCCCCATCTCTCCCAGTCCCCACCACTTTCTGCATTCAGCGGCCGGCCAGGCTGGGCTACTCTGAGCTTTGCACTGAGCAGGATGGGAAGTGAGAGAGAGAGACGTACGCAGCCCACGCAGAGCATTGACTCGCAGGGGAACGGCAACTGCTGACTCACGCGGGGATGCTATGAAGGCGCAGTGGGCATCATGTGCCAGGGGCAGACAGGGAAGCACTTCAGGGAAGAGAGGCCCCTCCCAATGGCCCAACAGCCCATGTGAGCTAACAGAGGTTCCAACTTTGGCCACTAGGCAGCTGCTGCCCATCACAGTAGGAGAGAAACTTGCCAGTTGTCCTTCTGGGACAAGGTGGGACTTCCAGACAGGTGAGGTCACCTTGCTCCTGTCCTCATCCTTGATGTAAACACTTTAGCAGAAATATTCACTACTAAGTAAGCTTAGCATATGGTGAGAGATTTTCAAAACCAAAAGACAGTGTAAAGAGAGGGCATATTCTCCCATATAAATGATAGGAAGTGGGCGGTGTGGGCCCAACAGGCTCATTCTACAAGGCCAAAGAGCATTGAGTTCCTTCAGTCTTTCTGTTTATCCATCTTTAGCACATAACTTTTTAAAGTTTGTCTGCAATTCCTATTATCACATTCACATACCAGAAAGGGAGAAAGAGAAAAAGCAGAAAGAGAATGATATCACCCAACTAAGTCAGCCTTCCTTAGGTACCATTTCCAGAATTGCCATCCACCCTATCCACTGACATTTCATTGGTGGTATCCAGCCGCAAAGCCACATGGGAAATGTAGTCTTTGAGCTGATGTTGGGCCCCAGCCCGAGTTCTCTCACTGCCCTAACACCTGCCATGTGTAAGTCTTTCTCCGTTTCCCTGGTGCACTCCTTCCTCTCCCCTCTCTTGGAAAGGCCATGGCCAAGTGATGAAGAACGGATGCAATACGCAAAACACAGATAAGGAATCTGTCCCACTTGGAAAGGTTGGGTCTCCATTACTTCATTAGCCAAGCAAACTTTTGACCTAGGCAATAAAACACCATGAAATTGAAATGGGGAGAAGAAGAAAAAAAGAAGGGAAAAGGAAAAAAGAAATATACACACACATACATACTCACACACACAAGATAGTTAAGATAGTTATACTACTAACTGCTATAAGTTCATTGAAAAACATATTTATGCCTATACTGTTTGATCACTCTTTCATGCCTATATCGTACCATATGAGCAACAACTTTGAGGACAACAGTACGTTATGTATTGAACATTGTTATTCTCTTACAAGCTTGCTTTGAAATTTAATATCATTGGTTTTTATTATTTTCTTTTCTTTCAAAGAAAAAAAAAGACAGCAACAACAACCACAAACAGAGAAAAATGAGGGATGTATTCATCTGTGTTCTTTCACATGAGCCATTTCTTGAACTCCTGAACACAGATCAGAGAGGGAAGCACTTACATCTACTTTGTATGTGAGACATCAGAGGCTTCAAGAGGAAAGAGAAGGCCGGCGAGATAGCTCAGTAGACTAAGCTCAGTAGACTCCCTAGGCAAGTGCATAAACTGGGGTTCAATATCCTGCACCACCACATGCCACGCTAACCCCACCCTGGGGCACGCTGAGGTGGCCACAGAGACCAGGTATGGTAGCTCACGCCTGTAATTCCCAGCATTAGGGAGGCTCAAAACAAGAGGATCACTAGGAGTCCGAGCTGCATCGTGAGACCCCGTACCAAATACATTAAAAGAAAGAGCTGGGAGTAAAACCCAGGGGCTATCTCAACCCACATTCTGAGGTTAAAACAAAACTCCATAAAGGTTCCTAATTATTACCATTTCACCTAAGTTGATAAAGCCATGACTTGTAAATTCATGGCAAGAACTTTGAAGAGCGTCCTGGTACGGGAAGCACAGAACTAGCATCACCAAAACACTCAGCCGATGATTTCTTTTCTTTGGGACAAGAGGATCCATGAGGACAGTTTTTCTAGAAGTCATTTATTAAAATTAAAGTCAATCTAAATGTCTTTCTTTCATGTGCATCCAGTGGCTTAAACGTGAAGGAAATGATATTTGAAGAAGGAATCGTCCCTTACTGCTGTGCTAAGAAAGTCACATTTCTCAAGAGCTGATTCAAAAAAATATATATTGACACTCGGGAGAATGGGGCCAGGGCCACGGAGGCCATTTGCAGACTGTTTCTTACCAGATCACAGCCACTCCCTCCCTTTCTCCACCTGGAGGACGAGGCCCCGGGAATAAAAAGCCAAGGCCACACATTTGGCCTCAGCTTCCAGAGCCAGCCCAGCCCCATTCCTTGGACCCTCAGACCAATTCTTTCCCACTCTACAAAGCCAAAATGGCACCAGCAGCTGATGAACACAGCAGGGTGGGGGCAGCAGTCCTGGGAGCCGTGAGCTCCATCTAGACGCCATTCAGGGCCGTGGCTGCAACTCCAAATTCTGCAAACGAATCCCCTCTGTGCACACACTGCTCAAACCCAGACCCCACACATCAGGGCAAGGGCCACTGTCCCATCCCACCCCGAGGTCTGCCTGTTCCAGAGTGCTCCTCCTTTACCTTCCCCCAAGGCTGGGCTTTAGAAGCTCTCACTATTGCTCCCCTCCTACCCCTGTGACTCTGCCCCTTAGTAGCCACCCTCTGTCTTGCAGAGGAAACTCTCTGTGCAGACTCTGAGCAGCACCTCCAAATTCTCTAGCAGAACCTGGGGCCCTTGGGCCATCTGTGTCTCCATTTCTTCAGCTGAAAAATGCTGGCTGGCAGCATCCCTGTGTCACAGAGCTTCTCCAAGAGGAGATAACAGGTACTGAAAACTGAGGAGAATGACAGGGCCCACAGTCTTGGGCTTCAGCTCTCATCAAAGCTCTGGTTCCCATGGGCTTGAGAAGATTGGGCTTGAAAGGTCTGAGACTTGGAAGAGACAAGGGGTGTGAGTCTGGGCTAGAGAAACACCTGGAGAGGGAGGCGCTCGTGGGTGAGCCAACCCATATGACTGGGCAAGCCAGGGCTGCCCAGGGAAACAGAGCCAATGGGATGCAGGGATATGTGAGATTTGTTATGGCAATTGGATGACATGGTTGTGGAGGCGGAATTTTGTGTTTCTCAGTGTGCAACCTGGAAGACTCAGGGAAGCTGGTGGTGTAACCTAAACCCAGAGGTCCAAGGATCACAGGAGCGGACATCCAAGGGCGTGATGCAGATGGAGGTGAGAATGGAGGCTGAAGTCTCCACTTCAGTAGAGTTGAAATGGGCTTCTCTTCCACCCTCAGTTCTCTCTGGACCCTTGGCCATGGACCAGGTCCGTCTTGGTGAAAGTGGTTCTTCCGTATCCAGTCTGCCAACACAAATGCAGACATCTTCCAGGCATGCCTCCCAGGCATATCAGGAGCTGTTTCACTAGCGATGAGGCACCCCTCAGCCCCGTGGGGCTGACACACACAGTGAATGTGGCACACACATTCCCCACACTCCCTTACACATGCACATCTCAGCCAACAGCATCACAAAGGCCCCCTGGGAGCCTAAGGGTCGTCTTGGCTGCTCCTCCTTCACTGTCTCCATCCACAGGCTCCACTCAGCCATCTTTGGGCCACCCTCACCTCTCACCAACTCTGAGGGATGGCCTCCTGACACAGGTCCCACCTCCCATTCCAGATCCCTCTAGTCCGTCCTTCTAAGACACGGAGCTAAAGACACAGTCCCTAAACCTGACCTGGATCACACACAGTATTCTTTTGCTTCAAATCCTCCAGTGGTTCCCATCAGCTGTAGTATAAAATCCACACAGCTCGCCACAGTTGGTCCTCGAGTCCTGAGCAGTCTTGCCTGACCATCTCCGCCATCCCCTGCACTGGGCAAGCTCTAGCCATACTGGGCTAGTGGTGGCACCTCAGGACTCTGCCCTAGGTCCTTTGACCTTTGACCTTTGCTGTTCTCTCTGCCTCTGGCTTACATAGCCCTCACCACATGCCCACAGCCAGCCCTCATGCTTTAGATCTTTGTATCCGTGTTGCTCTGTTTAGAGAGGCCTTCCTTCCTCACTCCATGAAGAACAGAGCTGCTTTCTCCTGGTTGGGATTGAATGCTTGCGTCCCCCTAAATTCACAAGTGGAAGCCCCACTCCTCAATCAGATGGTATTTGGAGATGAAGCCTTTAGGTGGTAATTCAAATTCAGTGAGCTCCTAGGGTAGAGCTTCTACCCAACGAACTAATGTCTTTATAAGAAGAGACCCGGAGATCTAGGAGCGTTTCAATGTGTTTGTGTGCACAAAGAGGAGATCATAGTGAGATGATGGCTGGTCGTGAATCCAGAGAAAAGATCTCAGAAGAAAATCTTCCTGGTCCACACCCTTGACCTTGGGCTCTCCATCCTCTAGAGCCATGAGAAACACATGTCTGCTCTCTGCAGTGATTTGTTATGGTAGCCTGAGCTGACTAACACGCTCACTCGCTCTCATTCTCACCGGCTGTTTGCTGCCTTCAAGGCTTCAGTCCCCATGTATAGTTAGTGTTCCTGCCATGTGTGTAGTTTCAGCTTATTTCTTGCCACTGGAAGATGGTTCTGCAGTCACTGTCACTTCTCTAGGCCTGGCACAGAGCCTGATACATAAGAGTCCACAGAGTCAGCCAGTCCCTTAGTGAATCCATCAGTGACTACACTTCTTAGCAGGGAGGGGGGACTTGCAGTCAGCTCCCCACACCGAGGGAAGCATCCCTGATAACACAGCCATGCTTCCCGAAGTGCTTCATGGGCAATACCACATCCCATCTACTTATCTTTGCTAGTGTACCTCACCTTGTTGCAGAATAAATTTAAATCAGTCCACAAATTGCACAGAAAACAACTGAAAGCCAAAGAGGAGGAAATGATGAAAACAAGACGATAAAGGCACAGCAGGCAATGCGGATGCTGGCAGGGCCAGCCATGCTCTCGTTTGAGCATCCTAGCAGCCTTTGGGAAAGTGGTACCTGAGGTGGCATCATAGCTCAGATCACCCAGTGGACATAGAGGAGCTAATTGACAGAGGTCACTCTGACCAAGTCAGATCAGCTCAGCACTGGCTCAGAGAGGACTCGGGAAGCCACATGGTCCTCCCAAGGCAATGAGTCCTGAGTGATGTCATTAAGGATGACATAGAATGTGATTCCAGCACTCTGGGAGGTTGAGACAGAATTGCAAACTCACACTCAGCCTAGGCAGCTTAGTGATTTACAAGATTCTGTGTCAAAATAAAAATCCTGTTTCTAAAGAGCTAGGGATGGAGCTCAATGAATGAAACTCTGACACTATCAGAAAGAGAGAGAGAGAAAGAGAGAGAGAGAGAGAAGGAGGAAGAAGAAGAAGAAGAAGAAGAAGAAGAAGAAGAAGAAGAAGAAGAAGAAGAAGAAGAAGAAGAAGAA